>JAGFNQ010000989.1:135353-157635 GCA_024364735.1 Boesenbergia rotunda | reverse complement strand
ATCAGTGGATTTTTATGTGCACACTAAGTACCAATATTTATCAGTTATCTTCTATAAACGTCTTACACCTATACAACTACAAATTTATTATCCACCAACTTAAATCAGAAGTATTTAATAGTTAACAGAGACCCTGAAATTTTCCCAGTTGAGGCACACGGTGGGCCTGAAATGACTTGATTTCAGGCCCACCCTGGGCCTGAAATGGATCTATTCAGGCCCAACTTGGGCCTGAAGTGTTTTTATTTCAGGCCCGCCTTGGGCCTGAATTGATTTATTTCAGGCCCACCATGGGCCTGAATTGGATCTATTCAGGCCCAACGTGGGCCTGAAAGGTTTTATTTCAGGCCCTCCTTGGGCCTGAAGTGTTTTTATTTCAGGCCCACCGTGGGCCTGAAATGATTTATTTCAGGCCCACCGTGGGCCTGAATTCATTTTATTTCAGGCCCACCGTGTTCCTGAAAAGTAAATTTCATACTCACCTTGGCCATTAAATAAAATCATGATTTATAGATTAATATTCTATATTTATCTACAAGTTGTGACCAAATCCTGTAATTTTATTTAATTATTAAAATTTACAATTTGAAACAAGTATTTTAAATTTATGGTAGAGATAATCCATCTTACTAAGTCAATACAGAATGCATACCAATTTTCAATTCCTTCGAGATGATAAAGTCATGTTTTCAAATTATGTATCAGAAACCCACTTATGGACCTTCGATACTTGGATATATGTCAGTAGTTAGAGTTAACCAAATAGATGTTATTTCTGGTGTGCAAACTTTGTCCAAATCATTATGAGTTGTTTTCTTACCGTATCAGTTGGTACACTACATTGCAGCAACTCGATGTGAATCAACATCACACAATTGTTTTATTTTTCTGGACAATAAATTATATTCATACAAATTACATAATTTCTATACAAATGGAGCCGAATCACCAGCAAAGGATGTTTTTTTACAACATTACTTTAAGAGATTGACATTCTCATGTTTTACAATACATGTCTCCCATAATATTTACTGTCAGATCAAATCTCATTTTCGTCATATCTCCTTGTTTGAAATCCATCTTCTCATCGTATAGGAGACATCGGACGTATTGCATAACAAAGAAGGCACAGTCCACGCTGAAAATAACAAACAGTATTTTAGATTTCAATAAGTGGGGTAATAAAATACTTTGATCATTTTAAAATTTTCAAACTCTTCCTCACTTACTGACCTATGTTCTTGTTGGGGACATTTTTGTCTAACGGAGGGCCATTTGTCCAAGGGATGATGACTTTGTAGATATGGATGAATAGCCGTAAGTTCCTCGCGAGTATATTGTTTAAGTTCTTTTACCTGTCAAATATATCATGAATTTCAATGACATTTTTTATCAAATGATGAACATATATATGAATAAAGGTAGGTAGCTCACCGTTGAATCAAAATCATGCTTATATTTACGGCCACTAGCAAGAGAATTTAAATGAATGAAAGTCATTGCTTCTGTATCCACCGCCAACAAGTGAAAGTGTGTATTATCACTGCACAAAGGTATTAAAATATATCTAAACCCTTGTTCTATCATATCCGTCTTCATCACTTGTTGCATGGAAAACTTTCTTGATGATCTTATTGAAGCCTAAATAGTTGCAAAATCAAAATTATAAATAACCACATCATAATACTAGGTCTTCTACAATCTAAAAATTCTTACTAATTTACATCACTTACTGTGAAGAAGGTTGAACAATATATTGACTTGTGGTATGACCTACCAGATGTGGATGCTCCCCTAAATAACATTTTACAGAAGGCATCAATGACCTCGCCTTTTGTAAAAACCTCTCCATTGAGGATTTGTAAGAATGAATGCAATTTCAAAGCAAAGGGTGCATCCTCCCAGATAAATTCATTATCCAACCTGCCAAGTTAATTGATAAGATTATATATTGAAGCCCCAAATATATTAACTAAACTATGTTTCATAACTTACTTTAGGTTCTCCAATTTATTTATCACGTAGGTCACTTCTTTATCTTGATTTTTCTTCTTCGACTTCATAAAATGCTTCTTCACAAACTACATCGATACAATTTACACCAAACTAATTAATGACCAAATTCAATAAATTTGACGTAATTAATATGAAAATAAGTCACATACATCAATGCCTTGAAGCCTCATTTTGTATAGTTCGAAGGTCCTTCTTTTCTCCTCCTCTATATCTTCTTCAGACATGACTTCCATTACAGTAATGGTTTCTCTTGCTTCATCCATATCCTCCTCACTATGTTTCCTTTTTCCCTTGTCCATGACATTTGATATTTGTTCCTTTCTCCGCTTTCCCTTATGTAATAGTTGGTGCCATACTGGACTCTCAATTGGAGTATCCCTGTAATCATACCGAGTTCGGTCACGTCCTCTCCTTGTTCTACAAGATACTGGATCAGAAAGATGACTGACTACAGGATAGCTTTTTTGAGCCTCCATGCCCTTTTTTTCAATAATTGAAAGTAATTCCTTAACCCTTTCATTCAAACATATATTCTCCTCTGTTAGCTCCTTGATTAGGGTGTCTTTAAGAATGCATTCACCACATGGCCTTACATCTTCTGTGTCATGTCCTTGTGATGTCGCTATTGGCTGTGGAATGTCATCCCCAATCTCAAGGTTCTCAAACAATGTGTTTTCATGTAGGTTAGGAATTATTTCAACAATCACCTGTCAATTACCAAGTACACAAATTTTACTGCCTCTATATCAAACTAACAAAGATAAACTAACATATATCACAGTTTACAATAATTACCTCTTCGGAGCTGATTTGGTTGACAAGGTCCCTCACCCTACTAATATGCGAAGGAATATTCCTCCACTTATTTATTCGGGGTCCTTCAACATTGTATGGTTTTTGAATGGGTACATGCTCCAAAAACCATGCCTACACAAAGTTTTCCAGCCAATTACATTAATAACAGCAAAATATTATAAAATATAATTTAGGTAAATTCTACTCACTGCCAAAAGCCCAGCAAATCCCTTTACATAAGGGAGGTTTGTGGTCCTCTGGTTTCCTTGACTTGATGAAAATAATTCCCCAATCTTAGGTAATTGGGGAGACAAAAATTTATGGATAGCTTCCACCCAGTTGAATCTACCAAGATTGTCATAATCATCTACTATATCTACAAGCCCTAGAGGGACCTTATATGTACTAGACGAAAATAAAACACAAACAAATATATACAAAATATAAAATTTACAAACTATTAACACATCATCCTCTGATTCAACACTTTTAGAATAATGTTTAAGTAAGTCCTCAATTCTTGTTCTAGTAGGTTGTTTTTCTTTTGAGAAGTAAGTACGATAGAGGTCACCCGATACTTCAGTTGAATTAATAGGGATCGAAACTCCACGGTCCACTATACCCAGTACCAAAGCAACATCTCGTCTGGTGAACGCAACCGGTACACCTGAAACAATTAAAATATTTAGTTATCATCAACAATATAGGTTTCAATTTATTTCTCGTTGGGCCTGAAATGAATTCATTTCAGGCCCAACGTGGGCCTGAAATGAATCATTCAGGCCCACGTTGGGCCTGAAATGAATTCATTTCAGGCCCAACGTGGGGCCTGAAGTAAATTCACTTCAGGCCCTCGGTAGGCCTGAAATTATTTCATTTCAGGCCTACCGACCTGAAGTTAATTTCACCTTAAATTCACTCATTTAAATTGATCAAATATCAATCATTTAAGGTCAACTATATCCAAGTTTTATCTTACTATAGCTACTGTTTATAATTCATAATTAAAACTATTACCTGAGAATTTAAAAACTTGCGAGGTTGAATCCCAACTTTCAAATATATTAACCAAAATTCCCCGGATATGCTGCAATTCTTGAATGTCCAAGAAAATACTGAAGGGCGACTCTTTGATCTTCGCAATGTGTTGATCTTTTAAAATTTCAAATGCTTCAACAAAATGTTTAAAATGGCCTAAAACACTGCACCAATGTAATTTTTTCCCAAACTCATCTGAACCCTACAGTTTTTATACATTACAAATTTATTCAGCAAAAATAAGTATGAACAATATCACAAGCAGTGTTTATTCAGCAAAAATAAGTTTAAACAATATCACAAGCAGTGTTTATTCAGCAAAATTAAGTATAAACAATATCACATACCTTGGTGATTAATGCCAATGAAGAAGACGATGAGGAACCACCCACAGACCTTTTACCTGCCATTATTATGAAAATCAAACCTGCAGAAACCCTAAATCCTACTTTGATAGTGCCGAGCAGTATCAACTTCAACGTTAACACTTCAAGCAGCCTCAGGATCACACACTACCACTTTCCTGTATAGGAGCCTAGGTTTTGGTTGGGCGGAGGGATTCGAGGGAGTAGCAAACGACTAAAGCACAACTACGGCACGCACAATGTCCTCCTTCAACAATACCATTTACGTTTTCGCGGTGAGAGATAGAATGACCTTGCCATCCGAACCACATATTCTTATTTTACTGCAAAAGTGGTTCGGATGTCTCGAAAATGGGAATGGAAAAGGTCTATTGTGGCGCCAAGGGTATAATAGGAAGTTCACTTAAAGGGCTGCGCTCTTTGGTAAAATAGAAATCATGGGACTCCCTTTTGTAATTTCGTATTGTTACGTACGCCCTTTGGTAAATTACCGTAAAAAATAAGAAAGGTCGCCCCAACATCTAACAATTTCAATATCTCCTTTCTGACGATTTCCTTCATGTTGGAGGTCAACCTCCTTTGATGCTCCACCGAAGATTTATGATTGTCCTCAAGCAAGATTCTATGCATACACACGGAAGGGCTAATTCCCTTAATATCATGAATTGTGTAGCCTATGATCCTCCTATGTGACCTAAGTTCTCTTAAGTAATTTCCTAGTTTCAGAGGCATTCAAACTTGCGTTGACAATGACAGGATATGTAGAATTTGGTCCAAAAAATTCATACCCAAGGGTTGATGGAAGAGGTTTAAGATTGACCTAATGAGGCTTTTCTTCTTTCGACTTTTGGTCCAGGTTAAACCTTTCAATTCCTACTTGTTCGGGGAAACGTTGCGATTTTTTCCGTGATATGAGCATACTCAACTTCTTTGTTCTCGACCATGAAACATTCACCGATACGGCACACTTCCAAAGGATCATCCAATGAATGTCGAGCTGCTTCTTCTCCCACCACCTACTGCAATAGATCCACCCTGCAACAAACATTCCCATTAGTCAGTTTTTAATAGTCTTAGACAAATCAAATTAATCATCTATTCCCCAATTAATAGAGAAAGCTTATGATTTTTAACATCATGCAAGTTGTTGCCAAAAAAGATCTTCCTAAAATAATGGGAATCCAAGGATCCTCATCTGTGTCTAATACCACAAAATCCACAGAGACTATAAATTTCCAACCTTAACCGGGCGTCTTCTAAGAAACCCAATGGATACCTAATCGAATAATCTGCGAGTTGCAAAGTCATTGTCATTAGTTTAAAATCACCTAGACACAACTTTTTACAAATAGAGGAAGGCATCAGGCTTACACTCGCACCAAGGTCACAAAACACTTTATTGAAATTAGTTTCACCCATCTTGCAAAAGATAGAAAAACTACTTGGGTCCTTGAGCTTTTGAGGTATCCTATTTAGGATTGATCCGGGCGAGTAAGTTTTCAGAGTAGGTCAAGGGCCCGGTCGGATTAGGCCTGGGTCGAATAGGGTTAAGCCGGGTTAATCTTGGTCTGATGAGCTGGACCTGGATTTGGCCAGGAGGAGTAGAAGTCGAGGTAAGTGGCGCCATGGCTCAGCCATTGTCATCCGGGAGCGTACTCCCGATTGGGTCACCCTGGATCACCCTAGATCGGCCACCCTGGGTCGGCCACCCTGAGTTTGTCACTCTCGGTCGGCCACCCTGGGTATGTTACCCCCGGGTCGGGCACCCCAGATCGATCATCTTGGGTCGGGCCCCCTGGATCAGTTCCTTAGGTTGGGCGCCCTGGATCATCCTAGATCGGTCACACTGGGTTGGGCACTTTGGGACCATCCTAAAAACGTGAGTAGCCGTGAAGCTGAGCTTGGCTGACCGACCCATGTCATAAGTTGGCAGACCCGGGTAGGCAGACCCAAGTGAGAGAAGGGTCGCAGCAGCAGTAAAGATCATCCGAATCTCCCCATTGTCAGAAAAGGATTTTTGACATAATCATGACCTGACAGAGCCGCCAACATTAATGGGGGTCAGAGGGGACAACCTGGACAGATTGTCAGGCGGCTGTGGCAGTCTCACAGAGCAGCGAAGGCTGCCATTAGTTCAGTCTGCCAACTGACCATTCCTTAATGAGACATGACAGCTTCAATAAGGCAGAGAGCTTCCCCTGCCTTATATAAATCCCCCTTGGGGCTCCAAAGAGGGGGATGACTGCCATTTGAAACCTTTGCTCCACTTTGCGCTCTCATTTTTGGTCCGACCCCAGCCACTTGTGTCCAATTAGTACTCAAGCCTGACCCCGACCCCCACGCAGACGCTACTGCAGACCGGGGCCATCTTGGTCAGACCGAGTCATCCTAGGGAGGACCTTTTTCGCTTGTCGACAGGATCAAGGATCCATGCGTTGCACTCTTCCGACAAGGCCACTGTTCCGGAAGGAAACGACGCGGATGACGAGTCATCGGAGTCCAACCCACAAGGATGATGATGAAGGGAAGTAGATTACACCCTGCGAGATTAACACGAGCGTTAATGGGAACACGTCGAAGTTTTTCCGACGGAGCCCACTCCGACGCTCAAGTCAGAACTTAAATCGCTTGCAGGAGAAAAATCAAGAGGGAAGATGCGAGTCCAGAGAGCGTAAACCCTTTACTTGAGGGTTGAAGTACCTTATATACCTGGGGGGCTTGGTCACACGTATATCCACGTTCTCCTCCACGTTCCCTACTTGTTGGTTACATGATAACTTTGAGGTAACGACCCAACGATTATTAAGGTCTTAATTGTCGCATATAAAGAACACTAATTATTCGTCAATTTTCCTGAACAAGAAAGGGGAACGGTTACTGGAATTGAGCTATCGGGTGTATGACTTTTCGGGCTCCACTATCCCGAGAGGGTCATGAGGAATCTTTTCTTGGGACGGTCTCGAGTGTCTGTTCTCCCGAGGTGATTTCGGGAGCCCACTTTCCCGAGGTGATCTTGGGATCTATGGCCCGGTCTGGACTAGGGGGTCTGTCCTTCCGAGTTGGTCTTGGGGATCTACTCTTCTGAGGTGGTCTTGGGGATCTGTTTTCCCGGGGAGGTCCCAGGTGTATATCCTCCCGAGTTGGTCTCGGAGATCTGCTCTCCCGAGGTAGTCTCGGGAGTCTAAGCCCTGACCTGGACCCGACAGTCTGAGATAGACATTCAGACTCGGTGAACCCAGACACATAGCTTTTCTGTTCCACATGTCAACCTTGGGATGCTCAACCCCATCAACCACAATTCCATATTCTTCACCTTTCTTTTGTGTGACAATATGCCCTTCAGAAATTTTGAATAGGTGGGCACTTGTAGTGCTTCGGCGAAGGGAACATTTATGTAGAGTTTCTTGCTCTCCTCCAGGATCTTTCTGAATTGGTCATCCAACTTTGTCTTGGCCAATTGTTGAGGAAATGGTATCGGCGGTCTATAAACCCTCACCTGGGCGACGATGCTATTGCTCCCTTTTATCCTTTTCTCCATTGCCATCTCTTTTGTTCTCCTGAAGCTCTTCGAGGTTCCTGCCACTCCTCAATTCAACAACATTACAATGTTCATGGGGGGTTATCTCGGGTTCACTACAAAAATAACATGAAATAGCGACGGATAGAATCCGTCGCTATTCCGTCGCAACACACTAATAGCGACGGATTTGACGCCGTCGGCTGAGAACCCGTCGCAGAGGCTAATTCCTCGAACTTCGTTGAAGATCTTGAGCATTGTGAGTCTAATTCCTCGAACTTCGTTCCTAATTGTTTGATTTCTTCACTCTGATTAGTTTGTAGATTTTCTAAACTGGGTCTTTGTGTCCATTTTTCTTGCTCCAACAACAAACATGGCCTGGCCGTGCTTTTCGGCACGACTGTGCCAGCTTCAAGAGAGTTCCCAAGGTCGACGTTTGAAACGTGGTTGTCGACAGCGTTTGCATGCTCTTAATTTTGGGATTTCTTGTGCCGGTATAATTATAATTCCGTCTGACCATTAGTGAAGATTCAATGCTATATTATCAATAATGTCGGATGCTTCATTCAACCTCTTATTCATCAAGGAGCCCTCTACAGCTGCATCCAACCAAGCCTTTGTCGAGTATGATATGCTAGTCTAGAACATGTGGATGGTTAATTAACCATTTTTCCAACTTGTGATGGGGGCATTGTTGTAACAATATCTTTAAACTTGCCCCATACTTGGAACAACGATTCTCCATATGTCTATGTTGATTTGATATATAAGATAAGCTATATATCTTGCTAGGTGGAAAATACTTGTTCAGAAGACATTGCTCCAACTCTTCTCATGTTGTGATGCTTCCCGGTGGAAGAGAATGCAACTAAGTTTTAGTTTTATCGTTTAATTTAGAGTGAAAGGGAGGAAACACCTTCAAACTTTAACGTATCGCAATACTCCAGAAATTCCTCTAAGTGTCGATATGAGTCATCTGAAGGTGTGTCTCGGAATTTTTTTTGTTGAATCATGGAAATTAATGCAAGGTTTAACTCGAAATTATCAACATCAATTGGAGGTCTTATGATACTGACCTCAGACTTCTAGCAATGGGTGCAACAAAATATCCTAAAATTCTGTTTTCGTCGTTAGCATCCATCTTATCCTATAAATAACCAGAAAACAATAGTGAAAGAAAAAAAATGAATGAAAAATCTAGATTAACCCAAATCGCAATCAAACTAATATCAATTTGAACCGTTCTCATCAACAACAGTAAAAACTTGATGTGCGAGATCCACAAGTGCACGGTTATCATCAAATAATAAAATATCGTCTACTGGGAATGTAAATCGAGTAACAATACAAAACATGAAGAAGACTATCTAAATTAATGAAAATCCGAGAGAAACATGAGAGAAATAAAACAAACTAAGAAAGCAAGAAAAGTTTGTGGGAGAAAATTGATTTTGATAAGTGATTTTAGAATTTCGATTTCACCGTGATGATCGTTGACACCTAATATAGTCTATTCTTTTACTTTAGTGTTGAAATGTACGAAGGTGATCTATCTCGAGATTCCTGATATCTTCTTTTGGAATAATAGCGGTGTACCGCCCTAAGTGATTGCTTTCTTAGGGAGGCTCCTGTTATGATGCCTCACAATCTTCTAGGTACTATCCTTTACTTTGTGACGTCGAATTGGGGTGAAGATATTAAACCCTGTGATAGCCAATGGTGCACTCGAAAGGTTTTGAACTATTTTCGTGAACTAACCCTCAAGTCTTGATTTTTATTGGTCAAAGAATTAGGTTCACCTCTTAGTCCTTCCTTGCATCCTTGTGGCTGGTATGAAAACGCATGCGAGTGTCATAGTCATGTATACATTATAAAGTTAGATCAAGAATCAATACATCAGGCGATTAAAAAGAGATAACCTAATAGAAAATGAATGTCAACAATGCATTGGACTAATCTCTTATCCTAGAATCAAAAGAACTACTCTATGAAGTTAAAGTTACAACACAAAGACATGAAGGAAGACGTTCTACAACTCAAATCCAATAAAAAAGAGTGAGAAAGTTTAGTTGTCGTGTGCGTAGGTGTCTTCGTTTGAACTCCAAACTCTCGGGAGAATAAAATTTCGAGAACTCCTTGAAAACGAAACCCTATCTCCTAGAGTTCCTTGTTACACTTGATGCCTCAACATGAGGAATATCTTGGTTCTTTTTAAAGGCTCTAAGACGTTCTAAATTCGTTGAAACCTTTTGAAAATACCAAGGTGTTGCCACCATACTGTTATAGTGTGGAACAACACTGTAGGACTATGTGGGCTGCTATTAATCACTTCATCGTGCAATAGTGAGCAACATGGTTGTGCTTAAATGGATGGCCAGCCCGTGTTTCCTTCTGCAGGTTCGGTCGTAGATCCGTTTCGCGCCTAACTCTATAAATTACACACGATTGTGTCAGGGGACATGGTCAAACCTTGCATCATGCTGAAAAATCACATTCCAAAATTTTTGTTTTCATTTTAGGTGTGAATTCTAGTCCTATCAATGACAATAGGTAAAGAGCATATCTCAAAATAAAAAGGATGAAAACAATGAAAAGGTAATGAACATATACCAAATATGCTCGTGTAATGGAATAAATGCATGCACGAAAAAATAGTATAAAAAATATATGGTTGAATAGTTATTGTAGGACATCCGCGTCAATGCATGTATGAGAAACTATAACTATGAGATAACTATTGGGATTACTAATATTATTATAGTTTCAATTTTCAAATGACAATTATTAATTAAACAGGGACTTTATAATTATTTAGGCTACCATGACACTGGAGCACACTGTCGCAACTTAAAACGCCTACAAAAGGCTGCAGATACACTGTTTGTAACGTAAAGATAAATGAATAGATAGATAGACAGACTCTTTGTCAATGATAAACAAACAAAATTATTAGATAGATAAGTTAAAAAAAGAGAGTAGATTTCATTGGATAAAATGATAAGTAGAAGAAAACTACGTGCATCTGCCGACCTCAATTTGTTTTGCACGCACTACTCTGAAACCCTAGCCACCTATCTCTGAAGCTAGCTCGCCATGCAGATCTCGATCTCATCCAATCGATCTAGCTAGCTCTCACCTTAATTCACCGCCACACGAATATGCTAAAAAATTACGCACGCATATTTATTTTCAACCTCTTTCTTCTCCTTAATTCAGCTGATATCGATCAGCAGGGCCCAAAGCCCTAGAACTTAATTAATAACCCTTTTGAAAAATTACAAGAGATTGCCTTCAAGTACTCCAAGCGGAGGGTAAATTCTCTATTCCACTTTGTCCCTGTTTCGTCTGTGCCATTTTTTGATGACGGTCGATGAGTCGTTCGATCGTTGATCGAACACCTCGGTGGTCGGCTGCCACTTCGAACAAAACTATACCATGGAGGGTACGGTAAACTTGTCGGGACCGCGCAATTGCGATCTCGCCGGATTCATCGTCGAATCCGATGATATTGCAATTGTAGCGATTCCGACCGGTTCACCCACTACTAGAATTTTTACATTCAACAACACATAATCGACAACGGTTTTTTGATAAAGTGTTGTCGTATGCCAATTTAACAACAGTTTTAGTATTAACCGTTGTTGTTGTTGGTCTGTATATGTAAAAAGACAACAGTAATAACAAAATGTTGTCGTATGTATACTCAACGACAACAGTTACAAAATAACTGTTGTCTATAGGCGGGATTTACAACAACTGATGTGATAAACTGTTGTCTATTATGACAATAGACAACAGTTATATTTAACTGTTGTTGTTGTATTGTTGTGCTGTTTAAGCAATAAACAAAATCAACGGTGGATATCCAACTGCAAAAAAACAACTGCAAAAAATCAACGGTGGAATCCTCATTCTCTTATTTTTTGATCCACGCCCGCCAAACTCCTAATCTTTTCTCTTCCACGCCCGCCAACAACCCAAACCCCTGACCATTTCCACTTCTCTCACACAAACCCTTCGCAGCCACGAGTCGACGCCTCTCCCCCTTCTTCATCGCCCGTGTCCAAGGAAGCCTCGAGAGCGGCGCTTCCTTTCACCCTCGCGAGGTCAGCACAGCAGTCAGCGCCCATTTTCTACGGCGTAATCGTCACCTTCCTCCTTTACATGGCGTCCGAAGAGGTTGAGATGCAGAGCATGGTCAAGGAGGAGAAGCTGCAGCGGAGGCGGAAGGACAAGGGGGAAGAGGAGGAGAAAGAGGAGGAGATCTCGGTGGAGCGGGCGTTCGAGGGGCAACGCGTGCCGCCGTGGCGGGAGCAGCTCACGGCCCGCGCGCTGGTGGTCAGCTTCTTCCTCTCGGTGATGTTTAGCGTCATCGTGATGAAGCTGAACCTGACGACGGGGATCATCCCCTCGCTCAACGTGGCTGTCGGACTCCTGGGGTTCTTCTTCGTCAAGCTGTGGACGAAGTCGCTCGAGCAGACCGGACTGCTTTGGAATCCCCTCACGCGACAGGAGAACACCGTCATCCAGACTTGCATCGTCGCCGCCTACGGCCTCGCTTTCAGCGGTAAGCCATTCCGAAACCCTAATAATCTTTGCCTTCTGCCCTCTTTCTTTCTCTACGTTTTTCAAAGATGCCATTTCAAAAATCTGATACTTCTCCTCCTAAGGATTTCGAGTTTTGGAACGAATGCAAATAGAGTGGACCAGGTTGGAGTTCATTAAATTATTTATAAACAAGGTGGGTCCTACTTTGAGATAGAGATCACCACAAAAGTATTTCAAGGTCCATTCCTGTAAAACTTGACTAATTGTATACGTTGAACAAACCGAAATAGTCAAATATCAACTTGTAAGTTTTAAGCCCATACTTTATCCATGTTTAGTAATACTTTTAAGTAAGATTGATAGTGTTATGGTTTTCTAGAAAGACTTCTAAGATTAGAGTATCTCTTGTATTTTTAATTTAAATTCTATCCCAAACTCTTTTAATTATCTACCAAATTTATGAGATTTAAATTAGCAAAGCATGGTTCTCAAGTGTGAAATGCTATATATAATGTGTACGCTAAGAACAATTGTGAATCATTTAATTTACAGTTGAAGTTCTACGAAAGATTGGCTCCAAGTTGAACAAGAACTGGAACTTCAGTATGGACCCTTGCAGTGCGGCTCCAGGTTGGGTAGACAAAGGGAACAATGCTACCAGCTATGCCAACAATGTCACTTGTGGCATGTGCAACACCACAACCAATGTCTGTCGTGTCACTTCCATGTGAGCAACTTCTTATTTCTTGTCACTTTTACTTGCTTTTATATCTCTCAAGATAAAAAACCATTATATCCAGCAAGGGAAGTCATCAATAAGGGACGACTTGTCTCCATGCTATCTTAATCACAATTAAGAGGAATTGAATGAAAATTGTTGATGGAATTGTGATTGTATGTGAATAATGAAATTTCTCGATTAGCTATTCTTAATATTTTGAGTGTCTTTTTGCAAGATACTTTTGTGAAGTGTATTGATTACTAATTAAGTCAACTAAGAGCATGATCCTGTTGAATAAGTAGATTACAAACTATATGGCAGGAGAGACTAAGTATTTATGAAAAGATGGATTTCGAAAATATCATTTTCAAGAATCTTGCAGCTTTTTCTGATAAATTTCCCAGGATTTCTCTACAAAAAATATTATGGCACCCTAGTTTAATTAGTTTGCTGAATAAAATCAGTGAAGAACTTGGCATGGATTATTTATATTTTTCAAAGTACAAGTCACACTTACACGTGATATAGTAATTCACATATATCGACACATGTATTGTAGAAAGTTCACTATATATTTCATGACTATGGTTGATTTTTTGAAACTTACATCTTAGACATCCAAGTTGACATTTTGGAACTACATTTTGTTCGAAATGCAAATTTACTTGTCGAAACTATAGTTGACTTCTTGAAACTAAATTTTGTTGGAAATGCAAGTTGACTTCTTGGAACTACACTTTTTTGGATTACAATTTGTTGGAAACTCAATGAAATTACATCTCATTGGAAATTTTCCAATGTATAAATAAGGGGCTAGATGTGTTGTATACAAGGAGATATACTCTAAGGATTTGCATTGTATGTGATCTCCTTAAATATATACTTCTTTTAAAGTAAAATTTCCTTTTTCTCTTGTACTCATTTATGAGACAATATTCCTTTCTTGCATAGTTGTCTTCCTTTTTTTCCCCCCAAAATATTCTCTATATGTTGGTGAATATATATATTTTTTCAATTTATATATCTCAACACATGTATTGTAGAAAGTCTATGATTTCAAGGCCTTCTTTTAAGAGAAAATTCAGGATAAGACTCAAGAATATAGTTCTATAAATTGGTTCCTTTTCTAATAGTTTGAGATTTTAGGATTAACTGTTAGTCAATCAAACTTACGAAAGACAACAAAAGCCTAGGGAACTTTTGGTTCCATATCATGTTATGTTCAATTGACAAATTTGTCTATTTCTTATTTAGCCAGCTGAAGGAGCAGAATTTGACTGGAGAGCTGCCAGTTGAGTTTGCCAACCTTACTTCCTTAAACACACTGTGAGTTACTGAAGTGATTAACTGCTGAGTGCCTCTTTGTTTTTGGTGAATGATACATTTTAGCTAATAGCACACTTGTATCTAGCAGTGATCTGGCACGGAACTATTTGAGTGGAACTATCCAAGCTCTATGGGGAACTCTTCCCCTCATCTCTCTGTAATTCATATACTTTTACACTCTTCTTCCATTTGTTTTTCTGGTATGCATTAGGGTTCTTTTGGAACAAAATATTTGCAGGTCTCTTTTGGGAAATCGGATATCTGGGAGCATCCCCAATGAGCTTGGAAATATCACATCACTCACATCGCTGTACATTCCTTTGTCCTCCGCCATAGTTTTCTTTTCTTCTTTAATATTTAATGGTACTAATTAAATAAACATATATAACTTGCAATAGGACATTAGAAGCAAACCTTCTAGAAGGCTCAATTCCTGAATCCCTTGGCGGGCTCAGTAATTTGATTCAATATCTATCTATTAAACTGTTTATAGTTATTTAAACTTGCACCACGTAAGAATTTAACTTTTTGCATGCAGGAACCTTGTTTCAAGTTTTTTTGTCTACAAATGAAAACTCGTAAGATTTAGATACTTGCTTCTTGCTCTTTACTCATAGGTTGAGAAGGATAAGATTTCATCTATTGATAAACAAAAAGACTTAACTGCCCTCAAACTAGATAAATCAAATGTATAATATTAGTTCTTACCTTTTGCCCTCAAACTAGAACATAGGTGTTAAGCTTGACTTGTTAGACAAAGCAGGAGCCCATAGAGATGACAGAAACACAACAACAATTCTGTGGTTAAGAAACTTTAACATTGCAACATCTGATATTGGTCATGGATCATTTTTTATTGGACATATGCATTTAATAGAATAACTAATTAGAGTGTTTGTTCTCTTTTTTCCAGCTGCAGGGACTTGTTCGTGATCATGTTCGAAGACCATTAATATGACCTTCCAAGCTATAATTTTTGTGATTTGAACTTCATTGTAAGTTTAGTTGGGTCAGAATTATATATAATTTGAACTCTTGTAATTTGGGTCAGAAGATACTTTAGTGGTTTCATCTATAGAAAGGTTTTTGGACAGAAGATACTTTTGTGGTTTTGTTTGTAGAAAGGTTGTGGTGGATCTTTATTGTAAATATGTTGATGATGTTTGATATATATAGTTTTTGTTTCGAGATTAAATTATTACCTTTTAATTGAAAATATAATGAAAATATCTTTGTTGTCAAATTGGTATGAAACTGTTGTGGAACAGTACAAACGCACAACAGATTTTTTTAAAGCTAAACTGTTGTTGTAGATACGACAACACAGTGATAAAACTGTTGTCGAATATAATAAAAGACAACGGTGAATATAACATACGACAACAGTGATAAACTGTTGTTATTGATATACGACAACGGTGTCAAACTATTGTGAAAACTGTTGTCGAATGTGACATACGACAACAGTGGAAAACTATTGTGAAACTGTTGTCGAATGTGATATACAACAACAGTGATTCACTGTTGTCGTAGACCCCCCCTTTAACAACATGGGCTTTAACAACAGTGGGATTTGGCCTACGACAACAGTGATTCACTGTTGTTAAATGCATTTTTTCTAGTAGTGACCGTTCTTCCAGAATATCATTTGATTCAGTACGACGATAAAAAATCATCGAAGATGTCCGATTGATGATCGGACGACTCATCGGCCGTCGCCGACAAGTGCGGGACAGGTGGGACAGGAGCAAAGTGGGACAAAGGATCTCGTTTGCTCCAAGCGGCTGCAACGATCGGACACCACCGACGGCCTCCGGTCGCCATCCCGAACAAAACTATACCCTGGGGGTACAGTGAACCCGTCGGGATCGTCGCAATTGCGATCTCGCCGGATTCACAGTCGAATCCGGCGAGATCGCAATTGCAGCGATCCCGATCGGTTCACCATTCTTTCATGATATCATTTGATTCGGTACGACGATAAAAAACTATCGATGATGTCCGATTGATCGGACGATTCATTGGCCGTCGCCGATGAGTGCGAGATAGGCAGGATAGAAATCCTCTGGGAAAGAAGATCCCGTCTGAACAGTAGGGTGATGCTCTCACTGCCTACTGCCTGCTGCCTGCCTAGTCCACATTAACAACTGGTTTTGGTACTGGATATATCTGACGATCGAGGAGATGCACAAAGGTGTTGAGAGACACCGACCCTAAGCTAGCGTTCGGCTTGGCTTTTAGGGCGCATGCATGGCACACATGCAGCAGCTAGCTAGCGTTTGACGATGGGGTTGGCCTTACAGAACGGTGCGCCCTGGACGCTCCCCTTGCTTAATTCCTTCCCCCTGCCCTCTCATATATCGATTGGTCGTTTAGCCATGCACACAGATTGATATATACTTGAAGTACAGTAGGGCAGTTAAATATTAAGAAGCAGACGACAGTGTCATCGTCGACATGAACTCTCATCGTTGACGGGAGCATGCAATGGGAGAAAGTGTCAGCCACTTAATCAATTGGCACTTTGCTGCGAGGCCTTGAATTCTTTGTGCTTAGGTTAATGAAGCACGTACCGGCTGTACATCTCATGCGTGCCTTAGTAATTTAATTTGTTGGACGCTTGATTAAAGGGGTCGGATTTATGCTTTGCTGACAAATATATCGCAGGTGTTAGGCAGGGTTTCACTGTGTAAACATGCATGCAGGGGAGGGTGAAGCCCATCAGATTCCAACCTGGGCGGTTTGTCCTTTTGGTTATGCTTTTATTGTTTGATAAACTAATCCATATTGGCACTTTGTTACATTGAAAGAAGAGCTACATCAAGATTCCATCGGAAACCGTGTGACGACTGGGGTTAAATTTTTGTAGAACATTTCTGTACCATCAGGCAATTCTATGTCTCATTGATGCACACGAGAAGTAATTAAGTGAGAACAGGAAGGTTTAATTGTACTATTTTAATTTGCTTGCTCTCTGTCCATGAAGAATATATAATTCGAGCAGGAATGTGGCACAATACCTGCATCAAATTGTTATAGTCGGATGCTTGTCTTTTCGGTGATTTCTTTACTCTATATATATATATATATATTTATATATATATATAATATAAATATATATATATATATATATATATATATATATACACGATTTTGCTCTCCTGCGGACCGTGATGTGCGGACTTTCCGTGCGGACCAGACACCCAGAGCGATCAGGGCCTTCCCTGATCGGTCTGGTGACCGATGATCAAGGAAGGCCCTGATCGATCTGGCGCCCCGGTCACGCACGTGGTCTACACGAAACGATACGCAAGAGAGAAGAACTATATATATATATATATATATATATATATATATATATATATATATATATATATATATATATATATAACATTTCTCCTATTCATCCATTTATTGGACAAACCTTATTTCCCATAACTATTTCTATTATTATTGTCATTGTTATTGCTCTTAATAAATCCCTCTAACTCTTACACTCTTAAAGTATCCTACTCTAGGCTAACTATTACATTTTTTTTTCACAATCCATGCATTTAGATAATTAATTTTATTAATATATATTATATTCAATCGACAGACTAAAATATTTAAGTTTAATTTTATCACGAGAGCTACTTAAATTACTTCTAGAGTTTTCAATAATTCGATATTAGATCCTTCTGACTACTCGACTCTTCAATCTCCACACTCAAAGAATTTGCATATAGCACGTCTAAGTTAATGTATAATAGTTACATTAAAAAGAGACCTCGTGAGGAATTGATTACATACAAACATAATCTAAACATGGAAACAATATAGATCATTTACTCTTTCTTTCCTTTTGAATTGGTTTATAAGATGAATTTCTTCTCACTCTTTTAATTTAGAGAGTCCTTGGAAGTTTTTTTTTTGGTTTGGTCTGATTATCTAGTGACTTATTCTTCCTCCTACATTTAATGTCAATTAGGTTGATCGAGCTAAAAGGGTTGAAAAAGTCAGATGAATAGATTGGGAAAGGTGAGCTAGACATGTTAGTCGATTAGACTAGACTTGACATACTAGTTGAGCTTGTAGTGCTATGAGTAATTGATGAACAAAGTGGATAAGAGTGAACTATTTTTTTCGACTTAGATGGTGTGGTCATGCTAAGTGGGTAAAGCGAAACAATGCGAATAGGATGAGGTGAACAATTGATGAACAAAGTGGATTAAACAAGATGACTTTGGATGGGATAGAGTAGATTAAGTAAGATGATTATGTGGGTTGAACAGATGATTTTTGATTACTTGAATAATTTAGATGGCCAGACAAACTATATACAAATTGAATAAGTCTATTAGATTGGATACTAATAATCAAACACTTTCTATTACTTGGAAAAATATTTCATTATCGTGAAAAATATAAATCAAATATAAATCTAAAATAATGTATTTCTTCTATTTCCTAAACTAGATTAAGGAATATAAATATCTATTTATTCCTTACGCCACCCTTCAATTTCTCTACTTCCCTTTCCCTTCCCTTCTATCTATCTCCTTAAATAGTTCATAAGAAGTTTCAAGTTTTCAATGACTTGCATTAGAATAAATACCATACCATAAATTAAATAACATAAATATCAACTCAAACTTAATTAATCAAGCAAAGAAAGAGAAAGCTCTATCTCACCTAATTTTGCACCGCACCAAGTTGATTTGTGTGCAAGCAGGATTTGCATGTGCTGAATGTTGGACCGGTCGGGGCAAATTTTAAAGCGACCAGTGCTTGGTCATTAAACACTGCACTAGTTTAAGCTCCTATATAAAGAGGTTGTGACCAAGAGGCTATGAGCTAATAGTAAAAATTTTCTTCCACATTCGTTCTCCCAAATCTTCCTCCTCTATGCGTTCTGCTTGGTGGATTACCCGAGGTAGCAATTGGGTACTATCTCAGTTCGCTACGAGCAACTGGTGCATGGTTGTGTGCATGGGTTCACTTTTGTATCATGGGAAACGAATGTCCATTATAACCTTAAAACAGAGCCGGAGGAGGATGAATTTGTTATATTATGCAGGCCTCAACAACTCTCTCTTCCACTTGAAGTCGTGAGTCTTTACTCGAACTCGAGAGTCTGCACTTAGACTCTGCACTCAAGAGCCTCAAGTCGGGAGTCTGTACTTGGACTCTACATTCAAGAGTTTCTAGTCAGGAGTTTGTACTCGGGAGTTAGACTCAGGAGCATTCAAGAGTTTCTAGTTGGGTGTCTATATTGAGGAGTCAGATTCGGGAGCCTCCAAGTCAGGAGTTTGTACTCAGACTCTACATTCAAGAGTCTCTAGTCTGGGGAGCCTCAAAGTCTGGAGTGTGCACTTTGACTCTACACTCGGGAGTTTACACTCTGGCATACAAGACAACTCAAGTCTTTCCAGCCTTTTCAGCCAACTCAGCCATTCCAAGCAACTCTTCCTTGCTTGGAAGTATGAAATTATCAGTTCTGGTCTCTCAATAGATAAGTTAAAATTAAATTATGTAATTTTAATTTAGTTTAATTATCTTTGGACGTTTGCCCAACAAATTTAACTTCCCTTTGCATTAAGGTCACTTTATTGCTCATACCATAATATAAATCATAACACATAACTATGTACAATTTTGTAATTTTTTATAATCTAGATATTAAATTTTTCGAACCAACTAATTTTGAAAGTAACCGACCTAACCCTATAGAAGTTTTTCACATGCCACCAGAATAAATCTGAATAGTGCAAATAGGTCATAGCCAAGATTTTTAACTAGAGGAGGAGAATTCAATAAATTTAAAAAATTAATACAACACAAAATATTTAACCCTTAGTTCTATTTTAAATAATGATCCATCGATCCCTAGAGCTTATTTATGACTTAAATTCGATGAATCATTTGTAACTTCACTTCCTCATAATATTTAGCATTCTACATATGATACCTCCATTTTGATCTAAATAACTATCCAAACTAGTAACCTAATAAAATAAAATTTATACTCTACAACTCTCTTTCAATTTTTTTTTGGTAATCTAGTTATTTAGTTATTTAAACCGACTAATCCTGGAGATAATTGATCCAACCCCCAACTCTCCTTCAATTAATGAAATATTAAAGGAAAAATGAACAATTTACTCCTCTTTTTATTTGATCCCGACTCTGCCTACGGGTAAGGGCATGGGTCGGGCCCGCGAGCCAGCTTGGCGCCCAGAAGGCCTGGCAGATAGGTCGACAGCCATGTCAACGAATAGGACCCCGCGCCCGAAAGCCCCTCCAAAGGGAAGAAAGGGGGGGGGATGGGGTCCATCAGATCATCTAAGAGGGTCTCCAGGAGGCCTTTTAGCCTGCCGATCCGGTAAGAGCCTAGGCGCTCGTACTGGCTTACCCCGACCTGGAGAGAGGTCGGGTATCGCCGGCAGGTAACTATCCACATTCCCTCTCTCTATGTCCATCGCCCAGGTTGAATGCTCGACTCAGGTCAGATTTGTCTCGAGGCAACCCCCGACCCAGGGCGTACCCTGCGCTATCTTTCCCTACCAGGCAGACGCGTGGCGACCCACGCCCCCTGGTCTTTACCCGACTCAGGCCCTTGCAGGCAGATCGGCCAGTCGACGCTCGGGAGGCGGGCTGTCTTGCTCACGCCCCCGCATATCCGTGCATCCAGGGTACGACCCTATTAACGGGGTCCCTCACGTCTTATCTACCTCTGACATCTCCTCGCGGCTTGCCCGCACACCCGGTACCCCCGTACCGCGCACTCAGTACTCCCATACTGCTTGAGCACCCCGCGCCCTGCCGCGCCACGGTGCTCCATACGGGCTGACAGGCACCACTCCCTTGTCTCATCAATAGGAACAAGGGTTGTCAGCTCCCCCGGTCATATAAGCTCGGCACTCCCTCTGCTGCAGGTACGCACGCGCGAGTTCTCGCGTCCCTTGCCTCATTTCCATTCAGTTTCCGCTCATCTGTACTGGGGACTGACTTGACCGTCGGAGTGCCTGACTGGGGATTCCCCCGGCGGGTTCGCTGACGGTCTCTGTTTTGCAGGGGCGGGGCGAGGCGCGGCTGACAACCGGCCACCTCATCGGCTCGTGGCTCCCGGGAGGCCCGTCCGGCCCGTTGGGCTGCCACCCCACTTCGCGACAGGATCAAAAATGGCGCTAGAAGGGGGGACACCAGTAGCCTGATCGGAAGTGGAAATGGGAGATCCATATGGGTTTTGGCGGTTAGCGCTCGCTGAGAATGCGAGCCTTTCTCTATTTGCTTTCAGAAAGGCCGTTAATGCATCGGAGGCCTTGTGGCGGATCCCTGCGGGGCAGCACTAGATCCGTTCTATTCTCTGGCAAGACGGATAAGGGAAAGTATGTATGCTACATTTTCCGCGCATCTGATGTCTGGCCTTCTGGATGTACCCCATACATTCTATGCATCTCTGTGGTCCGGCCTTCTGATATGACGCACCCGGGCATCGTGTATTTGGAAATCTGGATATATTTTATATACACTCGCCGCGTGTCTGAAAATTGGGTCTTCTGGATATATTTCATCTATTTAGTACGCCCTTCCGGAATGTTTTCCTGAAAAAACAGTCGTTGCTGCATTACCCTCGGCGAGGCTCTCAAGCGACGCGTGGCGGCCCACGCTCCCTGGGGTGCCCTCGACCGGGAAGCCTCGGCGAGGCTCTCAGGCGGCGCGTGGTGGCCCACGCTCCCTGGGATGCCCTCGACCGGGAAGCCTCGGCGAGGCTCTCAGGCGGCGCGTGGCGGCCCACGCTCCCTGGGATGCCCTCGACCGGGAAGCCTCGGCGAGGCTCTCAGGCGGCGCGTGGCGGCCCACGCTCCCTGGGATGCCCTCGACCGGGAAGCCTCGGCGAGGCTCTCAGGCGGCGCGTGGCGGCCCCACGCTCCCTGGGATGCCCTCGACCGGGAAGCCTCGGCGAGGTGGCGG
>JAGFNQ010000989.1:0-134627 GCA_024364735.1 Boesenbergia rotunda | reverse complement strand
TCCTCTTGCTTCACGCAAATTTCCCTCGGATCGGCCCTCGGTCTGACGCATGGTGAGCCATGCTACCCAAGAGACCACCAAGCGAGTAGCCTTCCTCTGGCCCTACGCGAGCCCTTCCCTCGAGCTCTTCAAACAGGAAGCCTCAAGCTCCTCGGGTTACATCCCCGAAGTAGCCCCTAAGTCAAGGAGGTGGGGCCTCCACCCGGCGTACCAACGCCTCCCCTCCCAGGAAAAGGTGGTCGGTCTCACCATCGCCCTAACAGCCATTAAGCGAACGCAAAGAAAAAAGGAAAGGACACTGAAAAGGGGGAAAAAGCAACATCCATAGCTAGCCGTTTGGACCATCGCCTACATCAGACAACAAAAGGGGCGAACCAACAATTATGGAGGAGGCGTCGAAGGTGGCGACGAGGCTACCCTTGATGCTTCGCCGTGCCTATCGCGAGTCGCTTGTGCCTGAGCCTGCTGGGCCTCAGGTCGTCCGCACACCCGCAAGAGATCGTTTTGGCAAGCCGCCAATTCTTCCTCCTTGACCTTCAAGGCTGCAAGCAGCGTGGCTGCTGACTGATTGGCCTCCAGAAGATCTGCCTGGGCCTTGGCCAACTCGGAGCCCGCCCGAAGTTCCCGAGTCCGAGCTTGATGCTCGCTTTGCTCCAAAAAAGCTAGTTGTTGACGCAGTTGAGCCTCAGAGGCTCGGGCTGCGCTCAGCTCTGTCAAAAGAGCTCGAAGCTGCGCCTCAGCACGGGCAACCTGTCCTTGCAGAGCCGCGTTCTCGGAGCGCAACGCACCCCAGGCCTCATCATCTGGAGGGGGCCTGGCGCAACGAAGCTGAGTTTCCAGCGCCTCCCGATGGGACTCTAATTGCTGAAGGGATCGATTCTGGGTGGCGAAGGAAACGCCCATGGCATACAAGGCCCCGGTCAACTGCAAAAGAAGCTCAGGATTGATTAGGAAGAAATCGACCGAGCAAGAGTCATCAGAGAAGCATACCCGGCAGGCATCCGCAACTAAGCCATCAATACGGGCGATAGGATCTTGATGGTCGAAGGATCGAAGGCCTTGGTATACGTGGTCGCTTAGGGGAGCATGCAAGTGAACCACCCTAGCCGAGCCCAGAGGGTCAGGATCCGAGAACTCAAAAGCAGATGAGGGGTCCGCTCGCGAGAGAAGAACAAGATGTACCGGGCGAAGGTCTGGGGTCTGACCAGGAGTAGAAGAAGAAGGGGCGACAGACACTCCGATAAACAAGCCAACGGAGACAAGGGGAACGGAAGAAGGACCAAGCCCCAAGTCGGAGGAAACCGGAGCACACGAGGAAGTAGGAGCCCCTGGTGGAAGGGTAGTGGGGGATTGGCCCGGCGACTCGATAGGAGGGGCAAGTTGAGGCGAAGAGGCGCTAGTAGGACATCCGGAGTCTCAGGGGATGCCAAGGTAATCAGCGCCGTCACTAGCAGAGAAGACGGGCTTGCCGCAGCAGGAGGAGAAGGGGTCTCCTGAGGCAAGGCGGAGGCAGCGCCGGGGGGAGATGAGCCGGTGTGAAAATAATCCAGGGGTAGCTCGGGCCCTTTGACGGAAGGATCTGAAGGCAATATCTCGATGTCGGAGTCTGGTGTTTCCTCCTCTAACACCTCGCCCTTGTCTGCAGAGGAAGCGGCGGTAGGGTTTAGCGCCGAAGCAGGAGGTCCCGGGATGACTGGCGGACTGGTATCCGAAGGAATAGGGATAGGCTCCGAAAGTAGGGTGGCCACTGCCGCCTTATATCTGGCCGCCCTTTCCTTAGCCTCCGTCAAGACAAAGCCGCTCAGCATCCTTGATAGAGCGCTAAGACGCCAAGGAAGACGAAAGGAAGAAAAGGGGAAGACAAATGAGTGCGAAGGAAAGACAGAGATAGTAGGTGCCAGAACCTATATAAGGGATGAAAAGTTAATCCTAGCCGTTGATGGAAGGATCGTGGGCGATAGTCCATCCTACGGTTGGGCATAGAGGTGGGGGCCCGAAATACGAAAAGACGGTGAAGAAGCGGTCCGCTGCTCAAGACAGAAAGGCGATAAGCCAACGCCTGAAAGATCCCCACCCGGTGGACGCGTGGCCCTAAAGGAACTGGATGCTTGAAAAAAGATAGAAGGATAGCTAACTCGGCAACTCGAGCAGAAGGAAAATAGGGGTAGCCAAGAGGCCTTACTCATCACGGGCCAGCTCCCGCTGATCCCTTGGCCCGAGCTCCGCGCGGACGCGTGGCGGTCCACGCTCCCCGGGTCCTGCTCGGCCAAGAGGCCATACCCATCACGGGCCAGTTCCCGCTAATCCCTTGGCCCGAGCTCCGCGCGGACGCGTGGCGATCCACGCTCCTCGGGTCCTGCTCGGCCAAGAGGCTATACCCATCACAGGCCAGTTCCCGCTAATCCCTTGGCCTGAACCCCGAGCGGACGCGTGGCGGTCCACGTTCCCCGGGTCCTGCTCAGCTAAGAGGCCATACCCATCACGAGTCAGCTCCCCCTAATCCCTCGGCCTGAGCCCTGAACGGACGCGTGGTGTCCCACGCTCCCCGGATCCCACTCGGCCGATACGCCAAAAACGTCCACAAGCTATGTACCTTCGGACCTTCTCGCCAGAAGTACTGACGGGGGATCGGGTCCTCATGCCGAGACAGGAGCCGGAATCCTGAGCACGCCCCATAAAGACCAAAGACCCTCACAGGCAAGCACCAAAAAAAAGGACATCCGTCCCGCGGACCAGAATAGCGCCCATCAGAAAAGCTGGGCATAAGGCTCGCCTACGCGTCCACCAGGGTCGAAAGGAAACGCCGCTCAAACACGTAAAAAGGGAAGCATCACAGTCAAAGGCTCAAGCGCCTTACAAAAATCAGGGCTGGAAGCCCCTCATATACAAGGAAACAGAAGACGTAGAAACACCAGCTTCACTTGAAAGGTTGGCTGGCCACAGAGGGGGCAGGTCCTTGGACAAATCAGGGAGCGAGACTGCATCGGGAGAGAAATCTGGGGATAAAAACCCACCGAACCTGAGCCGGCGAATTATGTTGAGGCCATACTGCTCCATCACATCCAAGAACCGTCGGGCAATCTCGGCAGCATGGGCCGGATCGTTTAAACATGCCAAGCGGTGGTCCTCTAACCGACCTGCTTCAGCCCCCCGGTAGGCACACAGCTCCGCTAGCTCAATCTGAAGGGCATCCCAAGACGCTTGCTACTCACGAAGCTCCCCCAGTTTGACCTGGGCCGCATCCCAAGCCGGACGAGGCCCCGCAGATCCTGAAGTTGGTTCCTAAGCGAGTTGGTCTCTTGCTTCTCAGCCGCCAGCTGCGTCCGAAGGGACAAAATCTCCTCGTTGGCCCAGGGGAGGTAGGCCTGGGCCCTCAGGAGTTCTGTTTGCAGCTCACCCTTGCGCTTGCGATCGTGAAGGTGAGCCTGTTCGACTTGTATCACCCGCTCTTGTGCACGGACTACCTCGGCGTCGACGGCAGCAATCTGAGCTTTAGAAATCTCCAGCTCCTCCTGGGCTTGACACAGCATGTCCTGGAGGCCGACAACCTCTGCCCTCAAACCATTCAAGGAATTGGTACTTAAAGTCAGCTATGCATAGCGGAGCCGGGCTTCAAGGTCTTCGACGCGCCTCTCTGCGCGACACCGAGCCTTAGCATGAGTCAGCATCGCCACACTTATGTTGTAGCTCTAAGCCCAAGACTGCAAGAAACAAGCCTATCAGCCGCAGAAGGAATAAGGAGCTCCCCCCCCCCAGCTAGGGGACACTTGCCTAGGTAGCCAGAGCCATGAAGTCATCCGCCCCGATAGACGGGCTCACCGAGCTGCTCGCCTGCAAGGCGGCCATGAATCTGTCCGAGGTTGGACCATATAATCGGACGTCCCTCGACTGCATGGGGGCAGTATCGCTCGGCAGGGTCATGCTCAGACGCCAGTCAGATAGTGAGGGCGACAGCATGTGCAGTAGGCCTTCGCTGGTAGGACCTTCCTGACCAGGCGGGGAGGCATCCCTCGGGGGTACCATCGTCGAGGCCATTGGTAGCACTGCGGAAGGAGGTGGCGGCGGCATCGCCGGAAGGATGGCAGTCGACGATTCACCCCTCTGTCTTTTGCTAGGCCTACTAGAAGAGGCCCCCAGGGGGTCGGCCGGGGCAGATGCGGAGCCGACACCCCCAGGCCGTCGCAAGGAACGACTTAGAGGGCGGGTATCCTCCGAGCCCGACGGTGGAGTCTTCCCTCCTTCGGCAGAAGAAGCAGGAGAAGGAGAGCCGGACGGAGACGCTTCCTGTTCGGCCAGCAGGGCTAAGCGTTGCCCTTGCGCAACTCGCCGCTCCACAGCTTGCGCCCGCTGCTCCCTTATCACCGCTCGGAGGCGCTCTGTAGGACCGGTGCCGTCGATAAAGGGGGGGTGAATATCGATCGTGGAAATCTTCGCGAGAACTTCATTCGTAAAACTACTCAGATCGTTAGTGCAGCGGAAAATAAAAATAAAAAGAACACAGGTACACAGCGGATTTTTACTTGGTTCCCGACCCCCCAGGGTCAGTACATCCAAGGCCTATGCACGGGAACGCCCGTCCACTATTGGTCTCCTTCCCGGACTTTCCAGAGGCGGAGAAACCCGACTTACAGTGCAAGTTTACAATCAAAATATATGTAAAATTAAGTGCGTAATAGTAAACTCAAACCGAACAAAAAAGGATCTGAAACTCGGCCGATCTTGGACCTCCGAAGTGTCGTGCACTTCCTCCTGGAGCCTCCCGGTCGTAGAGCCTCGTTTCTAGCACGTTGTCGTCGGTCAGAATGTTTGGAATGGTTCTTGGAAGTTGTGTCTGAAGCAGAGGGGTCGAAGCCCCTTATATAGGCCTCCTGGGGGCGCCCCGGACGCTGGGGGCGCCCCGGAAGACTCGGTCAACTCTTATCCTTGCGCCTACTTCGCCGCAGGTGATAAGTTCATTGACCAGGGCACCCCAGAAGCTCCAGGCGCCCCCATGAGGGCTTATCCTGTGTTCTGACTTTGAAACAGCAAACAGCTAGAATCCGGGCGCCCCGGACGCTCCGGGCGCCCCGGTTGACACCTGTTTGCCTGCTTCATGTTTAGTGCCTGTTAGTACTGTCTGGGGGCGCCCCCACTGTTGGGGGCACCCTGGTTGCATGGGGGCGCCCCCAACATTGGGGGCGCCCTGGTTAGGGCCTCCAGCAAGCTGCTAACATCTTCCCAATCTTGGTACCTGCAAGATATACAACCACAAAGCATGATACATATAATGTTGGTCTTAAGGACTTGGTTCGGACTTTGGATTTGCACGAAACCCTAGGTCGAACCGGCGCAAGTTCCACCCCGAGAATGCGCCTTTCACCTACTCCTTTCAGGAGACGGTTGCCACCCAGCCCTTCGGGTGGACTTTTGCTTACTTCCGATACTCCGGACCTCGAGACGCTCAAACCCTGACCCGTCTCTACTCCTGTCCTTAGTCATCGCTCAGCTAAGTGCTAGTCCCTCGGACCAAGACTTCATTCCCCAGAGTCCTTCGCAGGTGCCTAGCAGCCCTTCGCTAGGTCTCTATCGCGGGTATGTTCGATAGCCTAGCATCCCTTCGCTAGGTGCCTAGCATCCCTATCCGCCTGGGGACTTATAGGTTTCGATATCCTAGCAGCTTTTCGCTATAGGTGTACCCAACAGCCCTTCGCTGGGACTTAAGGTTTCAATGCCTAGATTAACTAGGACTTTTCTTCAGCTTTGGTTACTTCTTTCTTACTCCCCTTTGTCTGTTCAATGTATCACCACTGACTTAAGTGTATTGTCAAACATTAAAACACTAAAAGAGGAATATAATTGATGCAACTTGCACCAACAATCTCCCCCTTTTTGATGTTTGACAATAACTTAAGTTAGATTGGTTTAAGGGGCTAACTATCCTTGAGATCAAACAAAAAGTGACCTTAGTTTTGAACATATTTTTGATCCTCTAGGAAATATAAGAAAAATTTCTAATTTAAGAGCATACCTCTCCCCCTTTGTCATACATCAAAAACCACAAGAAAATACTTGCACCAACAATGAGAGTATTTTTGAAAATACTTAGTATAAAATTTTGAAAGCATAGCATAAAACTAATGCTTAGTATACTTTGCCGGATTTTTGAAAGTACAAATATTTTGAAAGATGATCTTTGAAGCATGCAAGTACTTTTGAGAGAATTGAGCAGTTTTGAAAAATGCATATTTTTAAAGAAAGATCAGAAAAATAATAAGTAATTTTTGAAAAATATAAGTGCCTCTGAAAAATGTATTGAGTTTTTGAAAAAAATAGGTACTTTTTAAAAGATACATTGAATATGTTTTTTTTTTTTCAAAATTAAGTACTTTTGAAAGAATATTTGGCTTTGAAAGACATAAGTACTTTTGAAAACATAATATTTGACTTCACTTGGTTAATTTTCCAGTCTGACACTATCCTGGGAACCCTTGTTGACTACAAGGACATTTTCCTAAGTGTCCTGGAAATTTTCCAACCCAAGTAAATAAAAAAAATTCATAAGTCACAGAATAATAGGATGTAAGTGAATTTTGAAAAATGTAAAGATTTTAAAGTGATAATACTTGATTTGGTTTATCTTCCAGTCTGACACAATCATAGGAAACCTTATTGACTACAAGGACACTTTCCTAAGTGTCTTGGAAGATTTTTCAAACTCAAGATATTATTTCAAATTGATCAAAAATCAGATGAATTTTTGAAAATAATTTTTTTTTTATAAAAAATTGATAGCATTTTAAAATAATACTTATGTTTTCAATAGGATTTGAAAATACCGCGCATGAAAACATTTGAAATATTCAATAATTCTTTTAATTTGACCTCCCTCTAAACTTGACTCAGTCCTGGGAAGCTTGTTGACCACAAGTACTCTTCCTCTGAGTCTTAAGGTTTGATTCAGATCAAAAGAATAATCTAATAATTTTTAAAATAAATAATTTAATACTTGTCAGAATATTGACTCAGACTCCCCCTAAAACTGACACATCCTAGGAGTCCTTGTAGATTATGAAGTGGACTTTCCTCTGTGTCTTTAGGGTTTATCAAACAAGACAGATAAATTTTACAACATAAACCTTTTTCGAAAAACATAAGTGATAACGATTTAAAGCTCAGTTTTCGAAAAGTGTTTTCAAATAATAGTAATTTTTACAGTGTAGTTTTCGAAAGCCAAAAATGAAAAACACTCCCCTTGTATCCGATACCGTTTGACTCTATCTAAGTGCCTTAAGGAACTTTAGTGTTGTCCTAAGAGGCTTGTGTCTAATTGTGTGAGTCAAACAATTTTTGAAAAGATATAATTTTTGAAAAATGTATAATATGTATATTCAATCAGACAAGCATGAATTCCATAAAAACATTATTATGTTGAAGCACTATTTTGAAAATATATTTTTTGAAAAATATTCTAACAATTTTGAAAAACAATTTTGAAAATTATTTTTAAATTCATTAGTCCTTAACATGTCACCCATTTTAGATGTATCAATACAACAAGCATAGTTGTCTTATAGGTGTATTGTGAGATGCTTGAATCATTTTTCTTAATTTATTATTAACTCTAAGATTTAATTGAAGCTTGTGTTAGATTTGAATTTGACAAGAAGTAACTTGAATTTGAATTTCAAAAATTGGCTTCCAGGTCTTGGCGAGGCACTAGGCCTTCTTTGACCGTAGCCTTATTGGATCATCAACCCTTTTCTTGACAAAGCCTTTTAATGAAATTTCATTTTCAAAATTACTTTTTGAAACATTCTGGTCTAACTAGTTTGGGTCTTGGATCGGTAGCTTCGGCTAGTTTCACCAGTCTAAAGAGACCAAGTATACTTGATCTTATTAGAATTGGCTTCCCTAACGTATTATCATCTCACTGCCACCCAATACCAGGTTGATCAAGTTTCAATTATTCTTTTTCCTATAGCCGTTCTAATATATGTATAAAATTTAAATATGAATGACATGTCATATATTTTAAAAGAATAGCAGATGCATGTCATGACAGTTATGCATGAGTCAAACAATTCAAGTTATTTTATTTAAGTTTCTAAGAATGTATCAAATTCCCGATTTGATACATGTCGAGTGAACCCGCGAATATATCAGCCCACTTTGACATATTTAATGTTATTAATTTTAATTGTTATAGTTTGGGTAAAATTTTATTTTAGTTTGAGTTTAAGTCTTTTAAGATTTTAGTTGAGTTCAGGTTAATTAAGAATTGATTGGATTAGAAAATTAATTAATTAATTGAGAATGAATTTAAGTTTCAATTAATTTGGATTAAATTAAATTTGAATTTGAATTTAATTTAACTTTGAATTTTAATTTAATTTAAGTTTGAATTTGATTTTAATTTAAGTTTAAATTTCGAATTTAATTTAAATTTTAATTTTAATTTAATTTAAATTTGAATTTCAATTTAATTTTAATTTTAATTTAATTTAAATTTGAATTTAATTAAGATTAAATTAAGATTTAATTCGAATTTAATTAGGATTAAATTAAGATTTTAATTCGAATTTAATTAGGATTAAATTAAGATTTAATTTGAATTTAATTAAGATTTAATTTGAAATTAATTAGGATTTAATTTGAATTTAATTACGATTAAGATTAAGATTTAATTTAGATTTAATTTGAATTAAATTATGATTTAGATTAAGATTTTAATTTAGATTTAATTTGAATTTAATTAAGATTTAATTTGAAATTAATTAGGATTTAATTTGAATTTAATTAAGATTAAGATTAAGATTTAATTCGAATTTAATTATGATTATAATGATTAATTAATAATTATGGGTTTAAATTCATCATTTTCATTATTTCGAAAATTTCTTTTGCATCTTTATCTTTCTTTTCAATTTTTTCTAATAATTTTGATTTATTTGAATTTTGTAATTTTTATTGATTATGACCTTTATCTTAGATAGTTCCATATCCTCCTTAAGATTAGATCTTTCTATATCCTCATAGTAGGTGGAGTAGAATGGGTCACTAGTTAAAGTTTTATAATAATATTCAATATTATCTATAATTAGGTTATCATCTAGGAGGATTTTATCTTCATTATCCTCAAGATTTCCAATAATTTCAGGGTTATCTTTAGAATTATCCTTAAGGTTTTCAAATTTGAATTCGGAGTTATCCTTAGGATTTTCAAATTTGAAATCGGAATTATCCTTAGGATTTTCAAATTTGAAATCGGAATTATCCTTAGGATTAATTTTGTCTGAATTAAAATTATAAAAATTATCAGAATTAATTTTATCAGATAAATTATCAGAATTAATTTTATCAGATAAATTATCAGAATTAATTTTATCAGATAAATTATCAGAATTAATTTTATCAGATAAATTATCAGAATTAATTTTATTAATTTCTGAATTGATATTCTGAATTAAACAATTAATTTCGGATATTTTGATCATATTCACGTTTTGTAATTTAACATGCAAAGAGTTAATTTTACTATGCAGTAAATCTACTTTATCAGAAAAACTAAGGGAGTGTTTGGGAGAGCTTCTGCTACCTGCTTTTTAGATTCTGGCCATACAGAATCACTTTTGAGTGTTTGGGAAAACTAGATTCTGCTTTAACTTCTGTTACTTTTGCTCAGAAGTTAGAAGCAAGAATTTGATGCTTCTACCCGCTTCTGCTTTTTTATTTATGATATAACATTAAAAAATAATATTTATATCCTTAAATAATATAACATTTTACCTGATTGCCACTTGACCTAATTTTATCTTCTCAATCATATTGTACTAATATTTATTTTAAATAAAATTTTATATTTTTAAATAAAATTTTATATTTTAATAAAATTTCAATCATATTGTACATTTTCAGAATTATATATATATATATATTATATTTATATAAATTATATTATTTTTTATTTTTTATTAATTTTATATATTTTTCAAATATTCAAATTATAAAAAAATTAATTTTAATACTATATTTAAAATATAATAATAATTATATCACTATTTAAAATATAATAATAATTATGTGAACCAATTATTGATAGTATCGAAATTATATTTAAATAATTAAAAATGATTAATTTATATAGTTTAAGGATATTATTGTCATTCAATTAAAAATTAAGCTTGGAAGCAATTATTCTCCCAAACACTCAAACTTTATCTTGTATCAGCTTTTGACTTCTATTTTCAAACACTGCTTACTTTAGCTTCTTACTAACTTCAAGATAATCACTACAAGAATCACTTTTCAAGAAGTAAAAGCTCTCTCAAACACTCCCTAACTACTTTATCACATGGCAGTGCAGGAACTTGTAAAATTTTTGGAACATAAATCTTGTGTACCTTCGCCGGACATTTGTTTTTGTAATGTCCGTATTTCTTGCATTTGAAGCATTGTACGTGACTTTTGTCCCTCCGGTTTCCTGGCGCTGGTGCCTCCTTCGCCACCGGTGATGTAGACCGAATCTTACGAGTATGGCACTGATTTTTATAGTGCCCTCTCACCCTGCACGTGAAACAAATAATATGGAATTTACAAATGGACATTTTAAATAAAATATACCTGATTCACCCCTAGGCTCCCCCTCAACTCCTGGCGTCGTTGCTCCGTCGGCGGTTAGTCCGGTGAAGAGCGGTTCGGCTCTGATACCACTTGTTGGACCGGTGCCGTCGATAGAGTGGGGGTGAATATCGATCGTGGAAATCTTCGCGAGAACTTCGTTCGTAAAACTACTCAGATCGTTAGTGCAGCGGAAAATAAAAACAAAAAGAACACAGGTACACAGCGGATTTTTACTTGGTTCCCGACCCCCCAGGGTCAGTACATCCAAGGCCTATGCACGGGAACGCCCGTCCACTATTGGTCTCCTTCCCGGACTTTCCGGAGGCGGAGAAACCCGACTTACAGTGCAAGTTTACAATCAAAATATATGTAAAATTAAGTGTGTAATAGTAAACTCAAACCGAACAAAAAGGATCTGAAACTCGGCCGATCTTGGACCTCCGAAGTGTTGCGCACTTCCTCCTGGAGCCTCCCGGTCGTAGAGCCTCGTTTCTAGCACGTTGTCGTCGGTCAGAATGTTTGGAATGGTTCTTGGAAGTTGTGTCTGAAGCAGAGGGGTCGAAGCCCCTTATATAGGCCTCCTGGGGGCGCCCTGGACGCTGGGGGCGCCCCGGAAGACCCGGTCAAACTTTATCCTTGCTCCTACCTCGCCGCAGCTGATAAGATCATTAACCAGGGCGCCCCGGATCTTTCCGGGCGCCCTCATGATGGCTTATCTATGTTTTGGGTTCGAAACAGCATGTACAGGCTTGAACCCGGGCACCCCGGACGCTCCGGGCGCCCCGGACGCTCCGGGCGCCCCGGACGCTCCGGGCGCCCCGGACGCTCCGGGCGCCCCGGACGCTCCGGGCGCCCCGGACGCTCCGGGCGCCCCGGACGCTCCGGGCGCCCCGGACGCTCCGGGCGCCCCGGCTGACACCTATTCCGCTTCCACACTTAACCTGCCTGTTTTAGCTATATCTGGGGGCGCCCCCACTGTTGGGGGCGCCCTGGTTGCATGGGGGCGCCCCCAATGATGGGGGCGCCCTGCTTAGGGCCTCCAACAGCTTTTTGCCTGGTTTAACTGCTTTGTCTCCGGTTCTTGATACCTGCAAGATACACAAACACAAAGCATGGATACATATAATGTTAGCCATAGGGACTTGGTTCGAACTTCGGATTTGCACGAAACCCTAGGTCGAACCGGCACGAGTTCCTATCCCCGAGAACTCGCCCTTCACCTACTCCTTTCAGGAGACGGTTGCCACCCAGCCCTTCGGGTGGACTTTTGCTTAGCTTCCGATACTTCCGGACCTCGAGACGCCCAAACCCTGACCCGTCTCTACTCCTGTTCTTAATCATCGCTCAGCTAAGTTGCTTAGTCCCTCGGACCAAGACTTCATTCCCTAGCAATCCTTCGCCAGGTGCCTAGCAGCCCTTCGCTAGGTCTTCGAGTTTCGATACCTAGCAGCCCTTCGCTAGGTCTTAAAGTTTCGATACCTAGCATCCCTTCGCTAGGTGCCCAGCAGCCCTTCGCTGGGACTTAAGGTTTCGATGCCTAGATTAACTAGGACTTTTCTTCAGCTTTGGTTACTTCTTTCTTACTCCCCTTTGTCTGTTCAATGTATCACTGACTTAAGTGTATTGTCAAACATTAAAACACTTAAAGAGGAATATAATTGATGCAACTTGCACCAACATAACCAAGGTAATGAGGAATGAAACATAACCTAAAGTTGTTTGGTTCAATTTAGGTAATCAAATAAAATCTTGTTTGTTTGGAGGTAATAGTCTATGACATAATATAATATTTTACCGTATTATCCTTTAGTTAAATTTAAGTATAATAATATTATATGTTTATAAATTTAAATTAAAAAAGTAAGATGATATTATATACATATTCGTACCCTCGGTCGTCGGCCGCTAGCGGTGGTCGCCGGCTGTCATTTCCGGTTGTCGCCCGCGAATAATGGTCGGTCGCCGGCGATGGTCACCGACCGTAGTTGTCGGTCGTCGACCGCGAATAATGGTCGCCAGCCGTCGTCGTCGATCGTCGGCCGTTGGCGGTCTGCGGTCGCCGGTCGTCGGCCGGCGGCGGTCGTCGGTCACCAACGGTCGCCGACCGTCGGCGGTGGTCGCCCGTGAATAATGCCTCCTTTGTTAAGGTAAATATTAGAGGATAATTTTGGAAAGATAAGTTTTATAACCCTGGAATCAAGAAAAACCTAACTTTCCTATGATTTTCTGATTCCGGGTTGCAAGTCACTTTTGCTTACGTGTTGGGCATCGATCAATACTTAGGAATCGTTGATTATCTAAACCAAACAAGATTTTTATTAATAACCTTGGATGGATAACCAAGGTCATCAAAGTTAACCCTCAACCAAACGCACCCTTAAGGTTCACCTTCCCAATTGGGTTATAGTGTTCAAACATAATTTTTTTTTTAAAAAAGGTTTGAGATGTCTCCCATTGCATTACATTAAAATTGTTATTTTTAAAATTTGAGACTAAAATTTAGGTAAATATCTAACTTTAGGATAAAAAAATCTTTTCAAAAGTTTGATATCAAAATTGTCAATTTAATATTAAATTTAGTACATTAAGAGTACGTGTCCTAATAAATCAGAATGTTATTTGCAAATACCAAAGTAATGTTTACTTTTCATCCATTCGAAAATTTATATGCATCATAAGATAAATTCTCAAAACTTATTTCTCACACGTGTCTCAATATAATAACAATAATCATTAAATTTTATCCTAATCCGTGGGGTTAACTATATAAATACTTTTACTCACTATATCTATATATACTTATGTTTTATTATTATTAATTAAATATTTTATTGAATATTTATCTAAATTCAATAGACAATCTAACGCAGCAAAAAAAAAGGAAAGAAAATTAAATAAGATCAACACGAATCCAACAAAAAAGGAAAGGAGGATCTAACGAAATGGATTTATCAAACCCCATTTGCCATATGCAGCCGTGTGCGCCACTGCAGTGCAGTGCGCCACTCAGAACACAAAATTAGACACAAAATCTAAGTGTAATCCTGAAATGATCAGATGAGGTTAATTATCTAAGCATGGTGTTCCTTTTGAAGAGTGTTGGACAATTTATCCAAAATGTTTAGGCTAAATTGAAATTACACAAATTTAATTTTAATTTATCTATCGAGATGACCTGAGCAAATAATCTCAACTACCAACGGAGACTAATTTTGCCAAGCTTCTGGTGGCCAAAATACTATTTCCAGTCCAAGTCGGGATGTCACCCAACTATCTGATCGGCGATTTGTCTGAATCGTCAACCACCAATCCTCTAGATTCCTGAGTTTGAGTGTCGAGTCTTGACCCCGATTTCGAGTGTAGACTCTTGGCTTTGAATGTTGTCAAGTCGAGATGAGTATTGCCAAGTCGATGCTGAGGGATCGCCAAGTCGGGAGGTAACCGTCTTGCTTAGAATCACTTTTGTTGTGGCTGGTGAGTGGAAGGCAAGTGTTCCCGGATGGGTACTGTTCGTTCCCGAGTGATTGTCAAGTTGGGAAGAAGTACTTGTCTGCTCCCAAGTAAGGAACGTTGAGTGAACCACAAAGTCACCCAACTACCGAGTCAGGAAGATGATGCTTGATTGTTCCCGAGTTGAATGTCGAGTCGGGAAATGAAGCTGAGGTTTGTGCTTCAATGCAATTTCGTTGAAACAAATTAGCCCCACCTTCGGCTGTGCTTCGAGAGTTTTCTCGGGTCGTCTGTTTCTCAGAATACAGCGGCAAACCGCGATCCCTAACAAGCACTGGTAGTCATGACGAACTGAGAGGCACCCAAATGCTATCACGAGTATTCTATCGAGCGGAAGATGAACGACATAAAGGATGAGAGCGAGGAGGAACACAAGTAGATAGAGATTTATGTTGCTTTCGCGCACACTCTACCTGCCATTATACAATTGAGCAAAAGATAGTTCACATGACAAAATATTTGTTGTTCCTCTTGGGCAAATTTGGTCCGACTAGTTCGACATTCGACGTGCACATGTCGTACTCAAACACGAGTCAACTTCAGTCAGTACAATCCGGACCTTAAATTTGTACTCCCTGTACACCCACGTATGAGAGAGAATTTCCTTCCACTATGAAACTAAAATCTCATACACAGTGAAATCTCTTTTCACTATTTCTTTTTCATTCACATATATTCAATAGAGTTTGTTTAGTTCATCTGCTTGATTTATGAAGACCACAATAAAAGAATTGATAACATAGTTTAAGCACCATAAGACACACATAATAGTGTACCTGAAATACTAAATGGTTGTCAGCCTGACAAAGTGTCAAACTCAGACTAGCTATATTGTTTCACACACTCACTCCCCACTACTAATTTTGTGGTCATGACTTGTTTTCAGAGGCAAAGTGCCTTCCACCATTCACTAGCAAGCATAAGTATGGCTTCTTACTTTAATTCCGTTTTACCTTTTTGATTCCTGAGAATCCATAAAAAAGAGGATACTGCCAATGGCGTTCCAGAAATGGATGGCATTATCTGAAATCGAATGCTGCAGAGTAATGAAGCACCAAGCCAAATTGATTATAAATAGGATTTAGATGAGGAGGAGGAGGAGGAGGTACCAGTTAGGTGATGCATTGGTTGGTTGCTATGGCGAGGCGGCGGCGGCTGTGGTGGCTAAAGAAAGGAAGAGCGCAGGTGTTTGACGAAGCAGCAGTGGCAACTGATGTCGCCACGGCCACAGTGGTGGCAGCGCCGGCGGCGGCGGCGGCGGCGGCAGTCTCAGTGGAGCAGAGATTGGAGATCTAGTGCTGCGCGAGGCCATGCATTTTGCCTTATATTTGTAGGTGTTTTCTAAAGTAATCTTGAAGAGAATTTGTATTGCTTCAACAATGAAACACATGAAATGGATCAAATCCAATTCAAATGATTGTATTGTATTGTATTGTCTTACAGTCTCACGAACTAGTCACCATCTACATAACCATTGTAATCGAACAATAAGTCTACCGGGTTGGATTTGCAGACGAAAAAACCTTCAAATATCTTTTCAGTTTGACCTGTGCAAGCGCTATATATAGTTTGTGAATAACAGACGAAAATTGTTATCAGTCACAATTCTGAACTACTCTTTCCACTGCTGAAAACTGATACAAAGATACATGAGTTTACATGTTCTTACATCACATTTTTTCGCCGGAATCTGACTAACTTAGCCAGTGTTTCCTGAGCCGCCAAGGTCTGAGCATGGTTATGGCCTAGCATCACGGTCCTAATACTAACACAAGTCCTGCAGAGTTCTTCCCCTTCATCGAAGTGCCCTCCTCTCAGCAGCAACTTAGCCCTGGTCTCAAGCAATGTGGCTTTCAGCAATGTCACATCCTGCCAAACATACTCGTCCACCTTCTGGTTGAACTGAAGCTTCTTCTTCCAGCACAATCTCCCTCGGTGCCAATCCTGTATCTGAGAGACGAACGATTTCTCTGCTTCCTCGAGCGCATTCGTGCACACCTTCAGCAGCTCCAGGGTTGAATTGCACCTTGAGAACGTCATGAAGGATCTGATTGCCAAAGGAAGTGCAGTCTTTCTGATAAAGAAGGCCATGTCCAGTGCACTAAGCTGCACGAGAGGTGGCTCTTGTTTGAAGCCGAAGACGAGGAATGCTGAAGCCCACAGGTGATCCAAGTTCATTGCAGCATTGCCAACCCTCATGGCTCCATGCACCGCAGCCTTCGCCGGCAGCAGCCCGCCTTTCCTTTTGGCGAACACTTGAGTGATTGGATGGAGTTGGATCCAGCAACCTGGCTGTCTCATGCTTCTCTTTGCCAGGCCGAGATTTACCAGCAGCATGGCAGAGTCTACTTCAGTCTTTCTTGCTTGACTGGCTGCTAAACAGCACCTGGTGCCACAAAGGAATACGTCAGTGAGATCTTTCCCCCATTGACAAAAGCTTCCTTTTGTAGGCAAGTTGTTGGAGGCAGCAGCTAACAGAGTTGAAGAAACTGGAACGGAAGCAAACCATGCACCAGTTTGGGCCATTCTCGACGCAAGGCTTCTTCCCGCCGCTTGATCCACCACTGCGAAGCAGAACGCCAGGGTTTTCATCAAGAAACTGTTGCTCCTCCAGAAACCATCCTCATTGCCATCGTTGATTGAGATCCTATCGATTGCTTCAAGAAGTTCCGACGGTGAAATGGGAAGCTCTGAAAGAAGTGAACCGACTACAGACATCCCGAAGCTCAATCTCTCCAACCTCTCGTCAAATTTCTTCAACACTTGACTTTCCTCACTGGTGTAGTCCTTCTTCCTCCTCCCTTTGAGGAGCAGTAGCGAATCTGCGAGTGAGAGTGGCGGAAGTTGCATTGGTTCGAAGCTCATGACCTTGGATAGCCTAGTGGTAACGATGACATGGGTAGCTCCAGTGTTCCTTGGAATGAAATCATGCAAATCTCTGCCTTCCCACCATTCTTTCTCCGTCTCAAGATTGTCGATAACCAGCAAGTAAGGGATATCTCTGAAGAGCTCCCTCTTTACCCGCAGGAATGCGTCGAACTCTTGTTCATCGAAGCTCCTTATCCTCCCTCTCTCCTTCTCTGCCTCTGCGCTGAGGTCCAATCCTAATTTCAAAGACAAGTTCAAGATGTTTTGCCTCAGGTACCTTGTTTCACCACCGATCCACAGAACCATCCTGTATCTCTGCGCATACCTGTAGGCAAATTCCAAGGCAAGCTCTGTCTTACCGATGCCCGAGCTCCCATTGACACAGAGCACGCTAGCATTTCCATGGCCTTTGTTAGCACCGCATCGCCATTTCTTGTGCTTCGATCGCTGCTTCTGAAGGCTTCTTCCTTTGCTTGGTAGTTCAATAACTGGCTCGATCCAAGTCTCTAAAGTAGGCTCTTTGCTCTTCCTCATCTCCAAACTAATATATTTTTTACTTGTTCTCACTGTATCAATCTCCTCGTCGGCGAATCCATCACTTGAGCTGCCTCTTGTCAGGGAAGGCTTCGGGCATTCCATTTCATGAGCTTCGGTGCACCCAAAGAAAGCAGCTTCAATCTCCGCCACCTCCTTCTCTCTACCCACAAAATTGTCATTTCGAGGAAAGGGAAATTCCTCAAAAAATTCAGTTTCTACCTCTGCAATACTCCTCCTTCCAAGCTTTGATTTTAGAATGCCCACGACCTTGGATATGCAGCTTCTCCAATTGCTACCATTTGTTTCAATCTTGAATTCATTGCACTTAGTAAAACCTTCCAATGCTTCTCTGCTTTCCTTACCCTCCAACCTCTCATTTGAAAGGCTAACGATCTCTGAGAGCTCGGTGTCGAACAGAACTGAAATCAGATTTTTCTTCTGAGCAAAGAACCTAATTTCCTCGACACTGAGACGATTTAGAAAGCTTGATGGAGTCACCACGATGACGCCGAAGGCAGCAGAGCATATTATCCGGTCTGCGATTTCATGGCTCTGAGAATCCGAGTACTTTGCCCGATCAGCAACAAACGATGCTATTCCCTGGAGCTCGAGCTCGGTCTTCAGCCACTTACAGAAGCGAACGAGTACGTGGTTGTGTCCGTTGTACCCAATATAGACATCGCAGCCATGGAGCTTCAGGTTGGAAGGAGGAGACACCGAGCCTCTTGTGAGCGAGGTGCGAGGGACCGGGAAGGAGAACGATATGCGAGGCAACATGGCATCGGAAAACTTGGGCTTCTGCTCGATTTGGTCTGCGACAAAATCAGACCTTTCCGAAGGAGGAGTGTAGGAAGTGCTCGGGATGTCATCGGAATGCGAAGCGGAGTTTGATGTGGTCGTCGACGGCATCGTAGCTGTGGAGTAACTGTTATTCCCATTTGGAGGTTCCAACGCTCTCGGAGAAATATACGGAGATTGCAGAGCCGAAACGAATGCAGACGATGGCGGAGAAGGTGAGTTCAGGTGCGGGGAGAGAGAGATGGACGGAGAGATTGGGACAGATTTCTCTCCGTTCTCCGATGAAGGCCCTGATATTCTAATGGTCAGCGTAGATGTGCATGGTTCAGAGGAATGAGAAGCTGATTCATCCATCAGTAGCTACAGCTCTCCCTTTCTTCACCACCGAAGCAGAATGAGATCGAAGAAGAAAAGGAAGAACTTACAAAGGAGCTAGGCTCAGTTCATGGTCCAAAACTCAAAATCAACACGCATTGCCCTTTCTGAAGATCCAATTCCATTTCACAGGGGAACAAGATACATGATTCTGGTCCGAATTCTCTGTAGTGTGCACATGGCTCAGATTTGAAATAAAAATCATTGGGAGGGAGGGAGGAGAGGTGGCGCCGGTCCCAATAAACAATAGAAAGATACTGTTATTGGCCTCGGTTCTATGTGTTGTGCGGGGCTGAACGCCAAGTCTTGGCAAGTGGCGGGAGACATTGGGAGGGGAACCAGGGTTCAGACATTATTGTGCAGAGGGATTCAGTGGAGCAGAAGAAGACAAGCTATAATATTGCTGGGGTGTGGCTCAGCAGGCATGACCATGCTGTGGTATTTGGGCAAGACCCGTCAACTTCACCCCTCGCTCTATAGTTGATTAAATTGATAAATAGTAATTTTAATTAGGACGGTAAATGAATCAAATTGTTCGTGAATTATTCGGAGCTCTCGTTAATAAACTCGTGAACTAGTACGTAAAATATAAAATTAATATTTAACATTAAATATATAATTTTTATATTTTTACATTTAATAAATATAAAATATCTAATAAAACTCATTTGTATAAAAACATATATTTTAGTAAATATTTCATATTTTTTAAAATATATAATTTATTTTTTTAATAAATTGATGAATAATTTAATTAATAATTTATATTTGGTAAGTTCGTTTAGGGTTCGATTAGGCTCGAATATGCTCGCGAGCATCACTGTATTCGATAAATTAAGCTCGAGTTCGGTTCGATAATAAACGAATCAAACTCAAACTCTCAGGCATTCGGCTCGATTCGATTACAATCCTAATTTTAATTAGAATGAAATGTTATATTTTATTATATTATGATAGATAAAAAATATCTTTATAATAAAAAATATAAATGAAAATGTTTTAAAAAAGGAGCATTCATTCGTTCGCGGGGTAGTTTTGAATTCATAATTTTTAATATCATTTTAGATTTTTTACTTTAAAATAATTCATAATATGTTATATGCTATGCATTGATGCAACATAGGTCACCTCTGACGTCAGTCGGTGTAGGTCGCGGAAGCACACGAACCGAGTGGGTAGGGCTCTGACCTGGTCTTCTCTGCACGAACAGACGGTCTATGAGACGGTACACGCGAGACCGAATGCGTAGGGTCGAAGACCATAAACGCACCCCACCATCGGGTGAAGTAACGCTCTAAACGTCCCTACCTATCCGATGATAGCAGGGACGTTTAGAGTGTTACTTCACCCGATAGTGGGGTGCGTTTATGGTCTCCGACTCTACCCATTCGGTCTTGCATGTACCGCCTCATAGACCGTCTGTTCGTGCAGGGAAGACCAGGTCAGAGCCCTACCCACTCGATTCGTGTACTTCCGGGACCTACACCGACTGGCGTCAGGGGTGACCCATGTCGAATGTAATTAAAAATATACATATTTATATAAAAATATTATATGAGGATAAATATGTATATTTATATAAATATATTAAAAATGATAAATTTTAATAGTCAGATTCATTTTTTAACGGATCAGATTCTGATCATTAAGAATTGTTAAATGTTTTTCCTTTGGGTTTTCAATTGAATGCCGATATGAAATTCACTCAAAAGCAATGTAAAGCCATGCGATTGTCTTCACGGAAATAAATGCTCTCTGGGGGTGTCTCATGTGGGCAGTATGCAGCAGTAGACAGTAAATGAATCGGACGTAGCCTTCTCTGTAGGTGCAGAACAATTGCAGTGAGTGAGAGATTTGTGGTTTAGATAAACAAAGTGAGCTAATGCAAATTGGTGCCCCCCAAGGCAAACCTATAAATTTGTTCATTGTTAATCAATTATCAGTAAAATACACTAAAAATGATCTAAGGCCACTGACAATACAACAGTTAGGTCATCACTGAAAAGTATGTTACACAATGCTGAAATATTTATGTACATACTGTTAGAAAGAGAAGCCAAGAGCACAGGAAAGCATTAATATCCTGTCTTGATTGAAATATAATTCTATATCGGACAGCATAGATAGTGTTCGGGAAAAAGTTGACGACGATGGTCAGATACTGAGGTTCTGTACATGTGGAAGCTGACAGGAGGGGAGGAACTCTGCGCCTTACGAGATCAACACGTGCTTCAACGGGATTCATAAACTTTAGTACTTAGCCCTGTCGCCACGTGCTCCTCTAGACCTCCAAGGCTTCTTTGTCGAGCGGAACCCACTCCGACGCTCAAGTCAGTACCTCGATGGAAAAATGTGTAAGACAGAAAAGAGAGTGTGAGTTGTAGAGAATGCTTAACCTTTTTACCAGAGGAGTTGGGGTGCCTTTTATACTGGCCTCTTCTACTTTGCCACGCCCCCACGATTTATGCCACACCCTCCCCCTCTTTCGGCGGTTACCGGATAGCCTTTGAAATGCTCTACGCCGTCATCACATTTCGACCCGTTACGACATTTAAGGGTTGTGATGATTCCGTACCAGCGAGAACGCTTATCCATAGATCCGCAAGGGAGGGGGAGAACCGTCATTTGACGTCGAAGGTAGCTCAGGCTCCGCCTCCCCGAGGTGGTCTCAGGGTCTTCTGACCCGGGTGATCGCGGGCGTTATAGCTTCCGAGGTGGTCTTGGGACCCCACCTCCCGGGGTGATCTCGAGGGGAGGGGGATCTTCTGGTTGACTCTCCAGGACTTATCTCCCGAGGGAGGCCCTAGAGGCTCCCCTTCCCGAGAGTGTCTCGAAGAATCTAAAAAAGGATACACTAAGACCTGTTGCATTTTGCCACAAAGCTTCTTCATCCCACGTGTTTGTCACTGGCTATTCAACCCTATCACAAGTCCCTCCCTTCAAGTCTGATCGAAGGAAGTGTGGTTGACTGATCGGACTAGTGTGGTGATGAAGAAGCTGAGCTCCTGTAGGTCCTCACACCCTTACTGTTCCTTTTAGTAGTTGCAAGGGACCCTTAGGGGGTTGTGCCAAGCCCTTAGGAGATTTCTCCTTAGTTTTATCTTTCCCGAAGGACTTCTGTGGCTTTTGAGGTACCGTAATGATATCTGTCCCTCTGTTATAAAGGAGCATGACACTCTTTGATGGCGACAAGGTACTTCCGTGAATGCCCTATCGCCACGTGCTTCAATGGCCATCTCCTCGACTTCTTATTGACGTGCGCCGCTATAGCTGGGATACGTCAGGCGACTGCTTCTGGGGCGACACTAATGCGGCGGTTTCTTGCTTTCCACATGCCACTTCCCTATTACGTCCATGTAGGCGGTTTCCTGGGTATAAGAAGGGAAAGTGAGGGCGTTCGATCACCTTCTGACTTCGTGACTGGGTGCACCTTGTCTTTTTCTTCTTCTTCTCTAAGGACTCTTTTGCATGTAAGTAGTCTGTCTCCTCCCTGTCTCTCCCCTTAAGGACCATGGAAAGCTATCGGGTGGAATGGTATGAGTCTATCTCTTCAAGAGTGAGACCGGAGGCTCTGCAGGCGGCCATCGAGACCTACGGCATCCCAGTTGAGATGACAGTGGTTGTCCCCGGGGTAGACCAGACGCCAGTAGAGCCTCCCGCAGGCTTGTCGACCTTCTTCCTGGGGCAAGTGGAGTCAGGACTCTGTTTCTCCATCCCCCCTTCTTCATGAATATAGCCTCGTACTTTGATATCCCTCTTCACCAGATGGCTCATAGTGCCTTCGCTAGATGGGAGAGACGTATATTATCTTCAAGCTTTTTGACCTCCCCCTGACCCCTAATCTTTTTCATTCTTTCTTTGTTCTGATCGGTTCCAGAGGGGTCTTTAGCTTTTCAGCGCGTCCGGATCATAGGTTTTTAGGAGGCTTCCTTCTTTGCACAAAGGGTGGAACGAGAAGTTTTTCTTCATCCGCCTGCCCGCGTTGCCCTTCAGTTCTCTTCGCTGGATAGAGGCCCTTCCAACTACTCCTGCTTTAGGGGAGTTTCTCCAGAGTCCTACGTACCAGCGTGCTAGGAATATACTCTCCGGGATGACGTTCAACGGCCCGGGACTGGTGCAGAGTGAAGAGCTTATGTTACGGGCGGGCCTTAGCCCCAAAGTGATCCGAATCAGCCCCAGCCTCAGTATGTTTGTTTTTTTCATCAATGCCTGCTAATTCTAACTGATGTTTCCTCATTTGTCGATTGTAGAGGAAGTCATGTTCTCCAAGGTAATTGGATGACTCATCAAGTGGGAAGATGCCAACAAGGACGCGTTGAATCCTCCCCCGACCGTTCCCGATGCACCCCTTGTCCCTGCCGAGTCCTCGGAGGGGACCATTAACTCATCCCGTGGGCCTGCCTCACCCGAGAGGGTAGAGGCCACTGTTACATCCCCGCCGGTGGCGAGCTGAGGGTCCTCCGATCAATGGGATAATCTGGTAGCGGATCTTCCTTCAAGAGGTGGCTCTCCCCCGATGGCTGTTAGTCCGGAGGGGGTAAGCGAGGGGTCCTCCTCTCCCACTGCCCCTTCGACACTCCGGTCCGCTGGTCGGCAGAAGAGGCGACTTCCAAAGGGCTTAGGCCCTAGATAGAAACAGCTGTGCTCCGAGGGCCCCGACCTTCTTCCCTCAGTGTTTGAGAAGGCTATTTCTCCTTCCGAGGGGGGAGCCTCTGTTCTCGCATCTTCTCCTATCCCTTCGGCCGCAACTTCGGAGATGATTGTCACATCACCTAGCTTTCCCTCCACCGACCCGACCGAGGCTTCGAAGGGTAAGAAGGTATTGCGTACCCAATACTGGATGAAACTTGACCGTCTAAAAAAGAGGTTGGATGCAGCATTGGAGGCTTCCATGCAATCCTCCCCCCCCCCCCCATGACATTGAAGGACATTCCAATCGAGGGGGCCTTGTCCGGGGGGACTTCCAGCTCGGAGGAGTACGATTCTAGCCCCTCTAGCCTGCCCTCCGAAGCTCCTATTGTTCAGCGACTTCCTCCTTGCTGGGGCTCATTGTCGTCCGAGGGACGGGATAACCCGCCAAGGTCCCCAGGAGGGGCAGCCATACGAGTCTCGGCTGGACCGCTAACCACTCTCCAGGAGACCCTTCTGATGGTATATGTTACTGTTGCATTGGGTATTCTCATGCATACTATCTGACTTCTTGTTGCAATGACAGGCAGCCGAAGACTCCCTAACAGCCGGCCGGGGTTTGTACTCCTGGCCCTAGGTTGAAGCCTTGACCCGCCGGGCCCTGAGAGCCGAGGCCACAGCTGATCATGAGCGCCGGGCGGGACTTATGCAAGCGGGGGTCAGCAGAGCCCTCCGGGCGAAGGTAGAGCATCTGCTGGACGCCTTGCAGGACAAGGAGTTGGCTCTTCAAAATTCCCGACACCGAGAAAGCCTGGCATCCGAAAGAGCAGTGGCCGTTACGCAGGATCTACTCTAGATGACACAGGAGAGGGATCATCTTCAAATACAAGAGAGAAGTTTATCGGGTGACATCGGACTTATCACAGCCTCGACCGAGAGGCTTAAGGCACAACAACTTAGCTTGAAGGAGTCTGACTTTCTGCTGTCCACTGATCGCGCGTCTGCCCTGGAAGATGACCTGGCCCAAGCTCGATTAGAGGTATGGGCCACGTCGGATAGACTCAGGGAGGCCCTGGCCGATCAGGATGGGATGTCCGCTGAGTTGGGACGGCTGAGGCGCGCCCATGAGGCTGCTGAGGCCGAGCTTCACGCCCTACGGGCGGGCTGCTAAAGCTTCTAGCTCTTAGGAGGTTGAAGCAGACTTCAAGGTGAAGTTCTTGGAGTCAGATGAATTCTATGCCATCATCGCTGACCAGGTAGTGTGGAGCTTGCAGCAAGGCTTCCATGGGGCTATCGACCAATTGAAGAAAGATCAATTTCTGCCTCCCCATGCCGCCCCGAGTTTGTGAGTGAGGGTCGAGTGGGAGAGAGACTCCCTCCCGAGGGCCCAGAATTGTAGGATTATATGTTTACCAGGGAGTTGGGCCCTGTTGTATCTATCATGATCATATACTTTACCTTATTTTGGGCTTGTTCTTGGGTCCGGTTCCATGTGCCGCATGTCTTTTGCAACGAGGGCTTGAAAAGAAAAAAGATAGAAGTTTTTTCTCAAGGTTGATCTTGAGTGTGGATCTCCTGCGATAACTCCGTACGCCTCAATGCTAGGTTCTCATTTATTTCCTTACGGGGCCCCCTTCAACCCTTTTCTCTTGGAGAATGTTGGCGACTCCTGAACCGTTGTCACCGTATCCTACGTAATCTCTTGAATGGACTCATAAAGGGTTGCAGGTTCCTAGGTGTGGCGATGGCATGCCAGTCGATATGACGCTTCGACGTTGGCATCCGTTGCTTTTCCCGCACCATGCCTGCATTAAATGCTCAGAGAGGCAGTGGTTGTTGGATCGGGTTGGACCGGCTAGAGGGGGATGAATAGACGGTAAAAAAAATATGAAAATAGAAGGCACTCGTCTTTAAAAAAAAACTTGGTCGCAACTAAGGACGTTGCTTCCAAGGCAGTGGACGCTCAATAAAAATCTCCTTGTGGTGGAGAAGCCTTACAAAAATAGCACACTAGACTTTTAGAGATTTTACAAGAATGAATAAGAATGATTGAAAAGGTTGAAACTCTAAGCCTATTTATAGCCTAAGAGAATAAATCTGGATTGTTGATTGTTGAGGAATTTTCTCTTGGCCGTTGATCCATGGATGTAATCTAGATGGTTGATCTTGGATGGGATTAAACTGCATCTATTGGATCTGATTCAAGGATAAGGTTTTATCCTTTAAGACTTTATCATCTGCTTTAGACTTCGACATTATCATCTTCAAGTAGAATCATCGGCAGCCTCTCAGTATCATTAATTGCTATCTCAATTGGTAACCTTGACAACCTATGTTAGGTGAGGTCATGGGATCGAGTCTTCTTAGTAGCAATTAAATTCTTCTTTTTTCGAGCGCCTTGTTTGACATGGTCAAATTAACCAGTCTTTTGGTTCATCGTCTTCTGGGTGATTTCCGACCAACTGGAGTTAGGCTCACCCGAACCCGACTCCGGCCTTTCGCCCCTCGAGCGTCCTTCCTCCCGGCTTCTCGTCCCTCGGACACCGCGCACGCCCTTCTCGCTCCACCGACGTACTCTTCCGCAGCTTCCGCGTCCCTCGGATTGTACCGAGCCCGTCGGCTCACTTCCCCGCACAATCCTTCTCGTTCGCTACGTCTTACGCTCGACTTCCTCCGTACCTAAGCTCCTGCACACTTAGCAGAGGGATTAAACATACCAGGACCTAACTTAAATCGGTTGATCACATCAAAATCAACCAGGGGTACTTACAATCTCCCCCTTTTCGATGTGCATCAATCCGAGTTAAGTTAGGATAATCAAAATAAAAAAACATGCATAATAATGTAAACAGTTTAAGTTCAAAAAAAAATTTAAATTTCGAGTAAATTAAAATTCAAACCCTTAACTTAATATTATTCCTCCCCCTTTGATCACATCAAAAAATGGGGAAATATAATTAGGGAAGAAGAAAAATTTTAAGTGCGATAAAAAATATTCTAAGTGAAAAAAAATCGCATTGCCACAAATTTTTCAAATTTAAAATGACATATTTTTTTCAAAGTTAATTTCATTTTTTTATATCGAAAAAATAGATTTCAATAAACGATTCATAAAAAATTGAACATTTATGAAAAAATCTGAATATTTTTGTCAAAGTCGAAGATAAAGATATGAGTTTAGACAAAAATTTTGAGCTTTAAATTGGTTGATCAAGTCCAAAAATAAATGAAAAAGCAACACTTAAGAGTTTTTGAGGAATAAATTTTAAAAAATTCAAAAATGCTTTGAAAAGAAGAAAAAAAAATTATTTTGAGTTTTTCCACTATATCTGAATCATGAAAAAATTAGATCTATGAAAATAAATTTCAAATGTCGAGCATAAAATCATAAAAAAAATATTCGAATTTTTTTTCGAAAAATTCTTAATAGATGGATAACATAATTGTGCACAAAAAACCATAATTTTTGAAAAAAAAATTTTGCACATAAATAAAAAAACATATTAGTTTAAAACAAATTTCGGTACCCAAAATAAGTTTCTGTCTACAGGATTAATTAAAAACTTAGATGGAATATAGCTTTTGGGCACTTTTTTAAATTGACCTTTATGATTTTTAAAATATAAATTCAAATTATCAGGAAAGCTATTTTTTTTTTGGCATAAATATGCAATATCAAGTTCTAATTTATGCACTAAGTTTTTCAAATTATCATTTTCATTTTTCAAAATTTCAAAAGAGGAAGTAAGTGTCAATTCATTTTTTAATTTCAAATTTTCTTTTTCTAATCTACAATTAGATTTGAGCAAGGCTTTAACTCCTGCATATAATTGATCATGAGGAAGAAAACAGACCTCACTTACCGGGTCGCTTTCGAAAAGCGAGGTTCTTTCTTTATCGTCGATTTCTTCTGACATCTCTCCCCCTTCATCAGTGCTCCCTTCTTGATGATTTGCCATTAACGCAAGTCCCGCGTATTCTTGACCTTCTGACTTCTCTGACGAGGACTCGTCCCAAGTGGCCTTCAGTTTTGGCTCTGAGGTACTTTCATGCAATTCCAGGAATTTCTCCCAGAGCTCCTTTGCCGAGTTGTAATTTTCGATGCGGTTAACTTCTTGCGCGGGAAGAACAGCTAGTAGATGAAATTCAGCTTTGTCGTTTGCTTCAAAGTCTGATTTCTCCTTCTTGGTCCATGATTCTATTTCTTTATCCTTGCCGTTGTTGTCTTTAGGAACTGAAAAACTATTTTTCATAATTATTAGCAATTCAATATCAGTTTTAAAAAATACCTGCATTCGGCGCTTCCACATCGCGAACTCCCCCTCAAACTTCGGCGGGTAGATTACGGCTCCAACCATTTTTCTTGAAATTGCTACAGTCGGCGATTAGTCCTTCTGCGGCGACCTTGGCTCTGATACCACTTGTTGGATCGGGTTGGACCGGCTAGAGGGGGATGAATAGACGGTAAAAAAAATATGAAAATAGAAGGCACTCGTCTTTAAAAAAAAAACTTGGTCGCAACTAAGGACGTTGCTTCCAAGGCAGTGGACGCTCAATAAAAATCTCCTTGTGGCGGAGAAGCCTTACAAAAATAGCACACTACTTTTAGAGATTTTACAAGAATGAATAAGAATGATTGAAAAGGTTGAAACTCTAAGCCTATTTATAGCCTAAGAGAATAAATCTGGATTGTTGATTGTTGAGGAATTTTCTCTTGGTCGTTGATCCATGGATGTAATCTGGATGGTTGATCTTGGATGGGATTAAACTGCATCCATTGGATCTGATTCAAGGATAAGGTTTTTATCCTTTAAGACTTTATCATCTGCTTTAGACTTCGATATTATCATCTTCAAGTAGAATCATCGGCAGCCTCTCAGTATCATTAATTGCTATCTCAATTGGTAACCATGACAACCTATGTTAGGTGAGGTCATGGGATCGAGTCTTCTTAGTAGTAATTAAATTCTTCTTTTTTCGAGCGCCTTGTTTGACATGGTCAAATTGACCAGTCTTTTGGTTCATCGTCTTCTGGGTGATTTCCGACCAACTGGAGTTAGGCTCACCCGAACCCGACTCCGGCCTTTCGCCCCTCGAGCGTCCTTCCTCCCGGCTTCTCGTCCCTCGGACACCGCGCACGCCCTTCTCGCTCCACCGGCGTACTCTTCCGCAGCTTCCGTGTCCCTCGGATTGTACCGAGCCCGTCGACTCACTTCCCCGCACAATCCTTCTCGTCCGCTACGTCTTACGCTCGACTTCCTCCGTACCTAAGCTCCTGCACACTTAGCAGAGGGATTAAACATACCAGGACCTAACTTAAATCGGTTGATCACATCAAAATCAACCAGGGGTACTTACAGTGGTCACTATAAATAGGGGAGAAGGGTGAACCGTCTTCTCCATCCCCTCCGCCTCCTTTCTTATTGACGGCGAGATGTCGTTGCCTTTTCTTCTACATCTTTTTGCGGCCGCAGTTGTCTATGTCGGAGATGTAGGAGGGTTCCCGGCTGAAGGGTCTTGCGGAGGGGGATGCCTTGCATCCTTTGCTGGGGAGCATGTTGGAGATGATGCCCAGGGTCTCGCTGAAGATCCTGGTGGAGGTGGGACTCCGGGGTTATCTGAGGAGTCGAGAAGAAACATCACGTGGTCCTCCAGGGGGCATGGCGGAGATGACAGATCCTGATGGTTGCCTCCCCCTGGTCGGTCCGTGGCGGTGCATTCCTGGTCTGCTTCAGATGCCATGCTCTTTCGAATCCCCACTTTCTCCAAGTTTTGGGCATAGGATGGTGTTTGTGGGGGGCCAGCGTCACTAAGAGGGGTGGGGTTTCAGCCATTGCTTCCTCTCCCCTGTTAAGGTAATTCTTCTTTTCCAACATCCGGAGAGAAATTGCAGTGGTTGCTCCCCCTCCTGTGTTACCTTAGGCGTCTTAGTCTGTCATTGGTTACTCAGGTGAAGGACCGAGATGTTTTTACACTTACCAAAGATTCAAGGATTATGGCTTATAATGTCGACGAACTCCCGTGCACCGACTATTGGAAGACGGTTCCGAGTCAAGCAACCCTGTAGGAATGCTGCAGTAGCGAAGAAAAGCCCGAGTAGAGGGACGCTTCCTTTTACCAGATAGTCTGATTACATCTTAATATTTTTCTGAGATGTTGGCCTTCAAGTACTTCCTATATAAATGAAGCAAAATTTTTGTTACCTTGTGTATGTCTGTATTGTGCTAATATTCTGATGTCTCGCTTGTTTTCCTTTGGCTGGGTAGGTCGTGTTATCTTGGCCTCCGCTGTGCCTATGTGTCCCTGGTACTCGAGATATCGTGAGGCATCATGATTTTCGTCCTTAGCAGGGAGTCTGTATCAACCTAGACCAAGCCTAAGTACCCCGGGCATCTGCAACACCGCGAAGAATTAGGGTTTTGGGTACTTGGTCGGGTGTAGCAACCCAGACCAAGCCTAAGTACCCCAGGCATCCGCAGCACTGCGAGGTATTAGGGTTTTATCCTTGTGTAATATATTAGCAGCTTGGAGAAGGCGCCTCCTCTATTATTCGAATTTGCTGCAAGGCAGCAAAAAAGACACAGGTGGGTACACCATATGCAATGCAAATCTTACCAGGACCCGAAGGGTCAGAGATGATTGGCCGGCTCTGGCCTCTTAAGCCTTTTATCCTCCTTTCTATGCATGACCGTCTCCTTTAGCTAGTCTTCGAGACCCCTTGGGTTCTTATGTGACTCCGTTCTGACTTCCCCGCTATAGCACCGTCGAGACACCAACTGGTCTCCTTTGACTTCGACCACTAGATCACCTATGGGGAATTTTATCTTTTGATGGTAGACATAGACCACTACCTGGAAAATGCTGAGCGCTGAGCGACCCTGGAGAGCATTATAGGAAGAGGGAGCGTCCACGATTAAGAAGGGAGTCCTCCTGGTCCTTTCAAGCCTGTCGCTGCCCAAGGAGAGTGATAGGGTGATTTGCCCTATCGGCTGGACTCGATACCCCGTGAAACCGAACAGTGGGGTTGAGACCAGGAGCAGTTCATCTTCATCGATCTGCATCTGGTCCAAAGCCGCCTTGTACAGGATGTTCACGGAACTCCCCGTGTCCACGAAGATGCGCTTAACCTCGTAGTTAGCAATACGAGGTATGATCACCAAGGCGTTTTAATGGGGAGCTTCCACTTCTTCCAGGTCGGCTGGTCCAAAAGATATTGTAGGGTCGGGCTCCTGACTTTGGCTGGTCCTAATGGAGTAATTTTCTAGTCCCACATGCCCGGAGGGCGGGCCGCGCATAGGGACCTTGCCCTTTTGAGGATCTCTTTCTAAGGAGAGGGATCTTCGGGGCGCGGGTCCCCGACTCCTTCCTCGCGATCGTGATCGAGACCGATGTCGGGCCTCGTTTTCTCCCGCTTGTTGCCACCGAGGGGAGAAGCTTCGCTGTGAGGACCTTCTACGATAACCTGATTTATTCCATTTTCTCCGAATTTTGGTGTCTGCCTTCTCACCAAATTTCTTCTTCAACGCGTGACACTCCTCGGTGGAGTGTGTGGTACTGCCGTGAAAGCTGCAGTACTTCTGTCTAGGCTCTGGCTGCTCGGTGTCCACGGTCTCAACCAGCATACGCCTCCCGACCCACTGATCTTTCCCGAGATGAAGGTCCTTTCCCCGGGTTGGAGCCAGAAGCTCCCTTCTTTCATACCGAGGAACGACCGGAGGAAGGACTCTGGATGGTTCCTTACGACGGGCGTACTGTACCTCTTCCACATTAACGTGTTTGACAGAACTTCCCAGCAGGTCGTTGAAACTGGCGGGAGACTTCTTTACCAAAGATCGGAAAAAGTCCCCCTCCATAAGTCCTTGAGTGCAAGCACTGACAAGTATCTCAGACGTGATGCCGGGCACGTCTTGGGTCACCCTGTTGAACCGCTGGATGTACTCCTTAAGCGGCTCCTTTGGCTTCTGCTTGAGGGCGAACAGATTGAGGGTCATCTTCTGATAACGACGACTACTGGTAAAATGGTGGAGGAAGGCGGTTCTAAACTCTGCGAAGGCGTTGATGGAACTTGGTGGAAGCCTTTGGAACCACCGTTGGGCTGCTCCAGATAGGGTGTTCAAGAATACCCGACACTTTGGAAACACCGTTGTGCTTCCCCCAACGAGTTGTTGTGTAGTCGTCGTCGTATCTTGGTAGCCTCAAAAATCCAAGGTACAACCAACCTCTGATCTTACCCCTCACCACTGCCGTTTGTGTACCGTGAGTTGCCATTGGAGCAAAGAACAATTGTTGGGAAGAAGAGGAACCTAGGGTAATGGATCTCCTACCCTAACATCTATTCATACGATTTATGAGTTTATTTGAAGATGTTGGAATTGATTTGCATATATGAATTAGCTAATTGGTATTGGAATTGGGTTATGATTTATATTCTGTGATCTGAGGTCCTTGTCGTGAGCTTTTAGTATGGGTTACTATTTGAATTGTAGATCTCTAGCTTATTCTGCTATAGTTTAGTTTGTGGCTTAGCTCTTTATATCATGAGATGTCTTGGCCATATACCCACCTTGATCTCGGGAATTGACAAATGTTGGATGAGTGTTTAGGTTGATTCTTTATTTTGTGATTGAATGCCATAAGATACATTGTATTTGGATTAGAATATTAGGATATGCTATTAGTTTGGTTTAGATCGGGTGAAGGGAGAGCGAACCCTAATCTCAATAGTTGGGATTAAATGGTAATGGATCATTTAATTAAGGTTAATTAAATGAACGTAATAATTAGGGTAATCCTAATTAACTTTAACATCCAATTTGGTTGGTAGATTACTTGTTAAGTAGCTAAGTTGTACCTTGTAATATAGAACATTGATTCGATACGGACATCAGGGCACGGGGGTATTTTCTTGGACTTGAAGATGATTAGAATGTTTTACATTAAAGGCGAGTACTTCTTACTTGATTTCTATAAAATGGTTTATCTTGAATGTATGATTATTTTATTATCTAAGTAGGTTGACTTATCTTAAATCTATTCTGTTTGTATTCCTGCTTGATACTTATTCTTGCTTGATCTTTGAGTAGTAATCCAAAATATTCAGTTATACAGTCTCAACTCTTGGTTTCTGATATAAAGAGTACTGCTTATACGTGTGTACTTTAGAACTATCATTAGACTAATCTAGGATTTGGTTGGTATTAGATATACCCTATCTAGTAGATTAGTTGCATATTTTGGTATTGATTGAACACATGTGTATCGTATTAATTGCATGGTTTTGATTTGATTGACATTGTACATATTAGTAACATGTATCATAGCATTGTTTGCATGTTGATGACAACTGGCTTCCTTGTTATTGAGAGGGTCATCGGTCATATTTCTTATTATGCCATGCTCAGTTAGAGTTGTGTGCAGACAGTTGATACCCCCCAGGTGTTAGGGGTCCCCACAGGTATTTTTGAGATTTTATAGCCACAAGTATTATGACTTTTCATCCATAGCTATAGGTATTATTGCTTTTTTTGCATAGCCATTGGTTTTTTGTGCTTGTATCTTATCCACCCGACCTACCCAATGTAGCGGTAGTTGGTGTGTGTACAGATCAGGTCATTGCATCATATGTATATTATGCATTATTCATTTTGCTTGTATTTGTTGTATTTGTTTGTTATATGATTGCTGCATTTGATTGACATGCATATTCGGTTATGATTTACATTTATTATATGATCTAGATCTGCTCAGTAGTACGATTAGTTTATTGAGGTATAATGAAAATTTTTTATCATGTCCCTGTGTATTATATTGATTTTCAAGTATGTTAATGTATTTGATTTATGTTCTTTATTTCAAAGACTGTATACTTTTATTTTTATACATTTATTTTATTCTTTTTATATATCATGTATTTATCTATTCTTATACCTGTAGAGTCCGCCTAGGACTCACCATCCCTTGTCTTATTTTAGTCTCAGGTAGTTAATAACTGTGACTCATGCTACCAGGAGAATATCTATCAGTCAGTCCTCCACTTGAATATTTTTAATTGTTTTCGTACTGTTATGTTGCTTTAGTTCTATTTTTCATTATGGATTATATTTTATTTTCTATGGACTTGTATTTGTTTATTTTTGTTAAAACTTTAGATTTATTGCATTTAGTTTAAGGAGGTTTATATTGTTTATTACTTATTAGACATATTATTTAACTACGTGGTTACTTAACTTAATGTCTTACTATTATGATTGTGTGAATGTCAGTCGAGTGTGGTTGTGCTATATATGTATTAAGATGTATATGTATAAGTTTTAAATTATTCAACGTATAAGGAAAATATTATTCATTTTTTGAATATGCATGAGTCTCTAGGACATGACAATTATATAAGTTGATGAAAGGAATAAGTAAGCTGAAATAAAAGGGGACCACTATTTTATCAGAATTTATATTCTATCCAAACAATACTATTTTGAAAATTCATCAGGAATCCACTTATACATGCAAACCAAATATGTATTTGAATTTTTGCATGTATTTTTTTTTAATTATTGACAAATAATAATACTAAATCAATCACAAATACGGCAAATACAAACTTAAAAAAAAACAGTAGTCGTATGATAAAATTTATAAGACCTTTCAACAACCAGGACTGACTCTGATCAACCCTATATCTATTAATTAATCCAAACACCTGGGGGGAGGGGGTTTGATGCGATGATAAATTGATGGACACTTCCTAAGTAACAGAGTTTGATTTTCAAGAATTGCAAATAAATGTATGTGGCGTTTACTTGTGGTATTTCATTATCTTTCATGGTTTATCTGTGCTTTCCAAATTTATCAGATGATTTTTTTTTTTTGATAGGATCGGACCGTTATCTCCCCATAAATAAAAGATAGAAATACTTCGAAATTAAACAACCAAACAAAAGAAATATATTATTAGAGAAATTCGTCACCAAAGAAACTCTACACATCCAAGAAAGAGCACGAGCTGCACTACAAGGGAGAATAAGCTCTGAACATCCGCACTGTCTGAAGCCGGTGGAAGAGCATCGCAAGCGAGACCTTCATCGCCTTCGCGACACTCGCTGGCAAAAAGTCCGGGAGGGTACTTCCCGTAGAGGTTAATGTAACTGAACATGGTCGTGGCGCAGTCATTCGTGCCGTCGTTCAACTGATCGGCGTAAGGACACGCGAATTCCTTGAAAGCAGTGCAGCAGAGCTTGGCGGGGTACTGCGGCCCCTTGCACTGGCTGGTGATCACCGTGTAGTTCAGGTTTTCAAAGTCGATAGGGCAACCTAAATAAACACGCGCAGAAAAATGTATCTGAAACGAATTGAACTCGTATATCGATGATCAGAAGAGGAGGGAAATGCTGAACAATTTACTCGATTGAGCCTGAAGCAAACTTCTCCCCGCAGAGCCATGCGATTCGAGAGCATTATCTGACATGAAGGCAGATGCGGCCACTGATCGCGCTACGACGACGAGAAGAACAGCGGGGAGGGAAAACTTCCGTATGAAATCCATCTCTTCCTATCGCCAGACGGAGGGAGAAAGGAAGAGATAGATGGAGAAGGCACGAGAGAAATGGAGGAATGGGAATAGAAGAGGAGGGAGGGCCTTCTGCGGCCGCACAAGTCGGAGAACAGAGGAGGCCATGATCGATCGCGAGAGCTAATAAAAGAAGATGCTATTTTTACAGTATAGCTTTTAACGATCATCTGACCAGTTCGCAATTGTATGTTTTTCCAGAAAGAAGAAGTGCTCGATCGTTCTCGCCATGATTACAGATTAAAATTAGCAAATTGAAGTATTCGCTATAAAGCATTTAAAACATGGGGCGAGCTTTTAGCTACGTGCTCGGCGCACTTTACAGGCTCCGTCGTCGCAGTCACTGCCGGCGCTTCCGGGGCCGGCGTCCGGCGGAGGACTCTCCGTCGTCGACGCAGGAGAATATGATCCAGGAGACGATGGAGAGCCACGCGACAATGACGCAATACATGGCTTCTCCTCCAAGGCCTTGGATCGTTCCAATCTTTTCCATGATCTCCATGGCTCGATATCTCTATCTCCTCTGTTTCTCAGAATTTATAGGAAGTGGATTCTTGCTTAAGGTTCAAGGCTTGTGGAGATCAAATGGTCTGGTGCAACGAACAGCGAGTTAATCAAAGTTGATGGGGATTGGCTTCCCTTCCCTTCCAAGGAATCGCCATCGGTGCAGGCAGCACTGTGCTGACATTTATCAGGGCGACAATTTAGGTGGATCCCAATCACATCTTCATACCGCAATTTTGAATTTTTCAACGTCATTTCAGTTTAATCAACCTAAATATTGAATTTTAGGTGAGAAAAAAACATTTTTATCATCTAAAGAAGCCTGAAATTAAGAACGGCTCGGCAAGACCGCAAGACGAGTCACAAGGCATAATTGAGTAGGTGGGGAACGTTGACATTTGGCTTGGATAGTTGACTTCATTGGCGAGGCAGATGATGGTTGACTATGGTCTATAATCAATATCGCCATCTGTAGCATAAATCTCTGTTATGGCTAGTGATTAATATGTTTGTATTATCATCACGAGGTCTGGAGATCAAAATTTGACAAAGTCAGTATGCTCGCCCTCCCTACGTATTAGCCACAGTATCCGAGCTAATAACCCCCGTGATTTACGTCCTCCGTGTTGAACCCACTACAAGAAAACTCAGGATTACCGACGGAATTACCGACGGAATTATTTTCCGTCAGTGTTTTTCTGACAGAATTTGTATTCCGTCGGAATTTACTGACGGAATAAATTTTCCGTCAGTAAATCCATTTTTTTCCGTCAGTAAATTATGAATCCTATCCGGCCGGAATAATTGGGTTCCGACGGAACAGTTATTCCGTCGGGAATTACTGACGGAACAGTAATTCCGTCGGAAATTTCCGACGGAAAAGTAATTCCGTCGGAAATTTCCGACGGAATAACTGTTCCGTCGGAAATGACAAAAATTTTGTATTCCCAACGGAACAGTACTTCCGTCGGAAAATTCCTGACGGAACAGTACTTCCCGTCGGAAATTTCCGACGGAACAGTACTTTCCGTCGGAAATTCCCGACGGAACAGTAATTCCGTCGGGAATTTCCGACGGAAAGTACTGTACCGTCGGGAATTTCCGACGGAAAGTACTGTTCCGTCGGAAATCCCTGACGGAAGTACTGTTCCGTCGGAAAGAGGCTAAAAAAATCACGAGACAAAAAATTTCGGCGCCCTAATTAAAAATCGCGCGTGCCCTAATTTTCACTCACGCGCGCCTCTTCCTCCTCCGGACTGTCGCCGCCGCCGCTCGCTCTCGTCGTCTCGTCGGTAAGCTTTTCTCCCTATTTTTCCTCACTCGCGACTGTCGGCGCCTCTTCCCTCACGCGCGCCTTGTCTCCGGCGTTCACAGCCTCGGCGGCGTGCGACTTCACAGCCTCGGCGCCGTGGCCCAGGCGCGTGGCCGAGGTGGCACGGCCTGGGGCACGCCGGCGTGCCCCTGCGGCCCTGGGGCCACGCCGGCGGCCCTGGGGGCACACCGGCGGCCCTGGGGCCACGCCGGCGTGCCCCTGTGGCCCAAGGGGCACGCCGGCGGCCCTGGGGGCACGCCGACGGCCCTGGGGGCACGCCAGGGCATCTGGGGGCACGGCGGCGGCCCTGGGGCCACGCCGGCGTGCCCCTGCGGCCTTGGGGGCACGCCGGCGGCCCTGGGGGCGCGCCGGCGGCCCTGGGGGCGCGCCGGCGGCCCTGGGGGCGCGCCGGCGGCCCTGGGGGCGCGCCGGGGCATCTGGGGGCACGCCGGCGGCCCTGGGGGCACGCCGGCGCATCTGGGGCACGCCGGGGCATCTAGGGGTACGCCGGCGACCCTGGGGCCACGCCGGCGTGCCCCTGCAGCCCTGGGGCCACGCCGGCAGCCCTGGGGCACGCCGGCGTGCCCCTGCGGCCCTGGGGGCACGCCGGCGGTCCTGGGGACACGCCGGCGTGCCCCTGCGGCCCTGGGCTGGCTGGCCCAATTTTAATTGGGCTGGCTGGCCCAATTAGCCTGGCTAAATAGCCTGGCTGGCTGGCCCAATTTGGCCGGCTGGCCCAATATGCCAGTCGGCTAGCTGGCCCAATTAGCCTGGCTGGCCCAATATGGTCGGCTGGCCCAATTGGGTCGGCTGGGCCCGCAGGCGATTGACTCAATTGGGCTGTTGCGCGTGCCCGTTTGGATTAGCGTGCCAATTCGGTTGTTGTTGTAGCAATTCGAATTGAGGGCTGCCCAATTGACACGTTTTGTTACCTTAATACTGTATTATTTGTTATTAATTAGATTTTGTTTGTACTTTTATAGGTTACTGCAGTTGCTGCTTCCCTTCTAGATGTGTACTTGATTTAAGGTATCTATTTTATTTGTATTTTGGTTGCAATGCTTACATTATGTGTTAGATCATTGTAAATTTAATTTGTTATTAGTATATGGTGTAAATTAGTTATTTATTAAAAATGATCTTACTTAGATTGTTCTTACTAGTACGTGTTTTCACTGTTTATATAGATTGATCTTACTTGTTTCCTTGATAGTTGTTACCTTGATAGTTTATTTATGACATGTAATTAATATAAAATTGTGATATAGGTTTAATTTAATTTTATTTGTTTGATATTCTCATCCTACAACTGAATTACTCATTATTAGGCAAAAATGTATATGAACAAAGCTTGGATGTACAACCGATTAGATAAGGGATTTATCAGAGATGATTTTGTTTCTGAACTGGAAACTTTTATGAACTTTACTAAAAGTCATCCAGAATGTTTGAATGGTTCTGAATTACGATGTCCATGTAATCACAAAAAATGCAGAAACAGAGCTTATCGTGATGAGGACACTGTAAGAGTTCATATATGTAGAAATGGATTTGTGCCAAATTATTATAATTGGTACTGTCACGGAGAACCTTATGTGTACGAACCAATTGGACCTTCTGCTGGTTCAACATCTGATATAAATGTTGTTGCACCTGATACAACAACTAATATTGGAATGCAAACAATGGTTGAGGATGTAATCAATGTTGTTCAATTTTCTCATGTAGATGATATACCAACACAAGAATATCAACAATTATCTGAAATGTTAAATGCCAGTGAAAGAGAACTGTGGGAAGACATTCCTTCTGGTATTCGCAACTTTCAGCTACTGCAAGATTATTAAATTTGAAAGTAGAACATCATTTTTCAGAAAGATGCTACGATGACATATGTCAATTGATGTCTGAGTTGCTTCCTGCTGATAACATAATGACCGATAGCTTTTATAATACCAAAAAATTGGTCAACGGTTTAGGTTTGCCATTTGAGAAGATTGATTGTTGCATCAATAACTGCATGATGTTTTGGAATGAAGACAATGAACTGAGTGAATGTAAAATATGTGGGCATCCTCGTTATAAGCCTCTTACTCGCATACCCGGGAAGAAAAAGAAAAAGATTGCTTGGAAATGTATGTATTACTTTCCATTGACTGCAAGACTTCAACGTTTATATGCATCTACTGCTACAGCTAGTCAAATGAGATGACATCATGAGCATGTACACGAGGGAGGTCTAATGTGTCATCCCTGTGATTTCCCTGCATGGAAACATCTTGATAGTGTGTTTCCTTCATTTAATATGGAACCACGGAATGTGCGATTGGGACTTTCTGCAGATGGATTTCAACCATTTGGTCAATCAGGACAACAATATTCTTCTTGGCCAGTTATATTAACACCGTATAATTTACCACCATGGATGTGCATGAAAGATGAATTTATGTTCCTTACTATACTGATTCCTGGTCCAAGCAATCCTAAAGAGAAGATTGATATTTTCCTCCAACCTTTGATTGCTGAGTTGAGTGATTTATGGAATATAGGGTCCTTGACTTATGATGTTGCAACCAAAACTAATTTTACATTACATGCTGCATTATTATGGACAATAAGTGATTTTCCAGCATATTCGATGTTGTCAGGATGGAGTACATCGGGAAAATTAGCATGCCCACATTGCATGATGGACTCTGATGCATTTTCATTACCTTGCAGTGGAAAAGTTTCTTGGTTCGATTACCACCATAAATTTTTACCCATTGATCACCTTTTTCGGCGAAATAAAAAAAAATTCCTAAAGAATGTAATAGTCAGCAAATCTCCTCCAGTCATTGCTTCAGGTGAAGATATTATTGGTCAAATTGACAGTTATGGATTTCTTCCAGTTTCTCAACCTGGTGCGGATGACATAAACAAGTACATTGTCCGGATGTGCAAGTGTGGATGGAAGAAAAGGAGTATATTTTGGGATCTACCCTATTGGAAGTATCTGCTAATTCGACATAATTTAGATGTTATGCATGTTGAAAAAAATGTCTTTGATAATATATTCAACACTGTGATGAACGTCCCTGGAAAAACTAAAGACACTGCAAAATCACGTGAAGAATTAAAAGAGCTAGTTAACAGACCAGAATTGCATCAGGATGAAACATCTAACAGATATCCAAAGGCTTATTATACATTGGACAAAGATGGAAAGCAAGCATTATGTAGTTGGTTGAAAGAAATAAAATTTCCTGATGAGTATGCTTCTAATATGAGTAGATGCGTCGATATGAACAGATTAAAGATGTTCGGAATGAAAAGTCATGACTGTCATGTGTTTATGCAAAGACTTATTCTAGTAGCTTTTCATGACTTACTTCCTCAGAATGTTTGGGAAGCGCTCACAGAATTGAGTTTATTTTTTAAAGATCTGACATCAAGGTGTATTATGGTGGATGATATGGTTCGTCTAAAAACAGACATTCCTCTCATACTATGTAAGCTGGAAAGAATTTTTCCTCCTAGTTTTTTTGATTCAATGGAACATTTGCCAGTGCATTTACCATACGAGGCTGAAATAGATGGACCTATTCAGTACAGATGGATGTATCCTCTCAGATGTATGCATGTAAAGTGTCACGTCATGCCACGTCATTCACTATAATTTTCACTCACCCATTTTCACTCTCCCTATCATTGCTCTAAATAATTATCGAAAATGAGAACCAATATTTGATATTGTACCTAATATTGAAATTGACTAACAAAAAGGCATCTTTCTCATTTGATCCTTCTGACAACGTTTATTTTTTGAATAATGATAGGGAATATGAAAATGAGGGAGTGAAAATCATAGTGAATGATGTGGCACCTTGCATGCACGATCTTCGACGGATTCATCGTGCCCTCAAAGTATAGTTTGATTCGGGACGGCGACCGAAGGCCATCGATAGTGTCCAAGTGATAATCGGACGTGTGCATATAAAGTGGCACGTCATGTCACATCATGCCACATCATTCACTATGATTTTCACTCTCCCATTTTCACTCTATGTATGATTGCTCTTATTTTTTATCCACTCTTTTCTCTTTCATTTGTGTATAATAACTTTCCTTTCTTTTCTATTAAATTAATTAAAATTAATTTAATTAGAACACTTTTGATTCATTAATAAATTTTACCGAAACTCATTGATAAACTTAAGAGATTTAAAATTTTAAAAAGTTAACGCATAATGAAAGAAAGAGGGTAATGAAATGAAGGTACTTGAGCCGACGCCGTCCTTGTCTCCACCTCAGCCGATCCATGGCCACTCCCTCACCTGAGTCGCTCGGCGCCCTGTGACGCACAATGTGCCGCTCCGGCTTGTGCTCGTCGCCGCCCCAGCTCCGACCCATCGTCCATTGTCGATCATTGCGAGAGCCGTAGATCTCCTCTTCAACGTCATTTTTCTCACTCTCCGGAATGCCCCGTACCACTGCAGCTGTTCGCGTGAGGTTGACTCGACGCCACCACTGGCTATTGCAGAGCTGCCTCTCTTTCCCCTCACATCTGCGACACGTGCCTGTGCTGGTCTACCCCTCTGCAGTGAGCAACGTCGCCAGCCCCTCTTCAGCCACGAGCAGGAATTTGCCAGCCCATTACTTCGATCGCCATAGCACTGTCGATCACCGGCCAGCCTCGCGGCAGTATGATATCATCGTTGCGAACCATCGCTTCTGTCACCACCGGCTCTCTATCGCCTGCTACTAGTGTCGGAGCGGAAGGAAATTTGGGTAACGATTTACTTACTGTGATCGCTTGATTGATGATGCTTGGTTATTTTTCCATGGGTCAAATGATAGGATAATGAATTTGGAGGTGGTATTAATTTGAGCTTAATTTGGAGTTTTGAATGTAATTAGGTTAGATATTGATGCATTGGTAATTTAAGTTTGATACGGTCTGCGTTGAATTAGGAGTTAACTATATCATTGGTTAAATGGTGATAATCTATTGGAAGGTTAATGGATAAGTTGGTAACTTAATTGAGGGATAAAAACCTAATCTAATCTTTTGGATGAATTAGATTAAGGTTAATAATGAATTATGTCAAATCTAACCAAGGGATTAGAATGACGTTATGACTAAACTTAATTTAATCATTGGGATGAATTAGATTGGGGTTGATGATGGAGTAGACTTTGGTTAAGGCTATGGAATAGTTTTGCTTCCTTGAAATTGTGATCTTGGTATAAAAGCACGTTGGATTAGGTTTTAGTTTAAAGCTGTGAATCTGGTGATACCTTGTTGGATGAATTAGAATGAGATATAATTAATTGGAGGATGGTGTGATTAGAGTTAATGATGGGTTTGATCAAATTTAATCAGGGAATGGTGATTAATTAAGATGAGGGATTGATCCTAATTGGTTGGGGGTTTTGTTTTAGCAACTTATTGTATCTTATAATTAGCTAAATCACATATATTAGTAGAGGCTTTGATTCTTGATGAAAAAATGATTAACGAGATTTTTTCAATCTCGGGCGATCTGCTTGGTCTCACGGAAGTTTCCCATCGGCCGCTAGGGTAAATCGGGAAGCGCTCGCAGTGGGCGGTCTAGAAGCCCAGCGTCCCAGGGTTCGCGCCCCATTCTGGATGAGCTTCTTGATGCGGGAGTTATTTCGACACGATCTACATATAAGGCAGCTATTTCTTACTTGATTCCTGTAGATTCATTTACCTTAAATATATGGTTGCTTTATTTATCTAAGTAGGTTGTTTTATCTTAAATCTATTCTCCTTGTTTTCCTTGCTTGCTACTTATTCTTGCTTGACCTTTGAGTAATGATCCAAAATGTTCAGTTATACAGTCTCATCTCTTGGCTTCTGATCTAAAGAGTACCACGTATACACGTGTACTGTAGAATAATCATTTGACCTATCTAGGCTTTAGTTGACATTAGATAACCCTACCCAATAGATTAGTGCATGTTTATTTACTTTGGTGTTGATTATGTTTTTCGTATCGTATTGTTTGCTCAGTTTTGGTTTGATTGAGGTTGTGCATATTAGTGGCATGCATCATAACATTGTTTGCATGCCAACGACCATTGACTCCTTTGTGGTTGAGACGTGTCGTCGATTATATTTTTTTGTTATGTCACGCTTAATTAGAGTTGTGTGCAAACAGTTGATACTCCCCAGGTACTTGGAGTTCCCATTGGCGTTTTGGGGTTTTTATAGCCATAGGTGCTTCAATTTTTCATTCAGAGCCACGTATATTATGGTATATTTGCATAGTCATAGGTGTTTGGCGCTTGTATCTTGTTCACTCAACCTATCCAATGTAGCGATGGTTGGTGTGTGTATAGTGCAGGTCATGGCATCATGTGCATATTATGCATTGTGCAATTGCTTATGTTTGTTGCACTTGTTTGAGATATGATTGTTGCATCTGATTGACATGTATATACGATTATGATTTGCATTTAATATATGATTTAGATTTGTTCGATAGTATTAGCAGTTTATTGAGATATTAGGGGATTTCTGATCTTGCCCCTACGTGTTATATATTTTTCAGGTATGTTTTATTTGAACAAATGTATTTAGTTTAGGTTCTTTATTCCAGAGATTGTATACCCTTTGTTTCCATCTCCTTGTTTTACCCTTTTTATAGATCATGCATTTATCTATTCTTATACTCGCAGAGTTCGCCCGGACTCACCACCCTTCGTTCTTCTTTTTGTTCCAGGTATTTGATAGATTGTGTCTCGTGCCATCAGGAGAGGATCCAACTGCTAGTTCCCGTTAAAGTATTAGAAGGCGCTTGGTATATATTCGGGAATGAGAATAGGAATGGATTTGATTGAGGGGTTGATGGGAATGAGAATGATTGCTGGATTACTGGTGCTTGGTATAGATATTGGAATGAATATTATTCCCATTAAGAGTTGCTTGGTTTAGCTTAGGTTAGAGAATGGATATCAACTAAAATTTTTATTTTATCTTTATTAGTAAAAATATAAAAACAATTACATACTCATGAAAAATATTTTATTTTAATAAAATATATAATATAATGAATATTTTTTGTGATAATTATATTGGATTCAATGATATTTTAATCAATACTTATGTATTCCAGATTGATCGAAAAGTGCACTTCAATTCATAAAAACAAGGAGAATTCCATACATATTCCATAAAGTGCACATCAATCTACGTTTTCTATTGTTAAAAGGAGGTTGCGCCATATTTATCTACACCGCATAACGAAAGAGGTTACCAATAATAAATAAAAATCAAAATCATATAAGTTGAGCCGGCTACAAAATTTGTTAACAACCAAACAAAATTTGTTATCAATATTCTAAGATCAAGCTATAAAATTTGTTAACTCTACCTATATCACATCCAAAAGAAAACTAAATGACATCTATCAATTATCAAATTGTATTTTTCTCATAGGAATTGCAATAATGATTACTCAAAAGTATTATTATATAACCTATCCTAGAACACATTAAAACCTTCAGGTAGTTGAAAAATAGATTACCATGCTAAATTTCATCTAGTTGAAAAACTAATCAAACATCCCAATCCTAAAGATTCTAACCAGATCAAATACTAAACATGGATCTCATAGAAAACAGTGAAAAAACCCCTACCTAACCAAGAGAAAACCCCCTAAATCAAAAGGGGCACTCACCTTTGTGATGCGCCGGAAGGGATCACCTCTGCAGGGAAGGAGGGTCAGTGATGCTCAAACCAAGAGAGGAAAGTCGCGCGTGAAGAGGGAAAGAGAAAGGTTGGGCGTCAGGCGATGAGAGAAGAGGGCAATCGGCGAGGGAGAGGGAGTCGGCGACGGGCTCGCTCGCACGAGGACGGAAACCGCAGGAGGGCTTCGGCGTCGGTGGAAACTTGTGAAGGAGAAGAGAAACTTTCTCTCGGGCGATGAGGAGAGAAGAGGACTGCGGTGTGACGAGGCTCGCGCGCGCGTGCTTAGGCGACAGGGGAATGGAAAGTTGATATCCAAGAGGGGAGAGGGGAATCAAAACTAGGATATGATATCCTTATTTTGATTCCTATTAAGCCCTTTCAAACACCTACCAAGCTTCATATATGGGAATGAAAGTTCCTTACCCCTAAACCCCCCAACCAAGCAGCCCCTTACTTTCATTGGTTTTTGTACTCTCGTAGTATTCTTATCGTATTGATGTAACCCTAGTTATGTTTTCGTTTCAGATGATATTTGTTTTCTCTATGGATGTGAATTTATTTGCTTCCACTGAATTTTGATTTGCGCATTTTGGTTTACGGCGATTTAATTATTATGTTAATATTTATTTATCATTTATTATTATAAAATATTTAACTGTGTGGTTGTAGTTGTGTTAATGTCAGCCGAGTGTGGTTGAGCCTAATTTGTGTGGAGATGTGTGTATGTGTCACACCCCCAGAGATCCATGCTCACTCGAAAATTGAGAAGCATCTCCCATTACAGCGGACAATCTGGAACATTTATATATGTCTCACAATAATATATAGCACAACCTCACATGACTGACATCACAATAGTAAATAAAAGCTCCACAACCACACACAATAAAAAAATAGAAATAAAAGAACCTACATATCCAAATTAAATCCAAAGACAAATATATCAGTCCATAAATACATAAACATAACTCTACTCAAACCAAACATAACTCTACTCAGAACTATAATTACAGTCTAATAAAGAAAATACGAAAATAAAAAAAAAGCAAAAACAAAGTAAATACAGAAAAACTACAATACGCTCGACACTATAGGACTGACAACTGGATCCTCTCCTGGCTCCAAGTAATGCATCTATCGGCTGCTTAAAACAGAATTAGATGGTAGGGATAGTGAGTTCGGGTGGATTCTGCAGATATAAGAGTAGATAAATGTATGACATAAAACAAGATATAACAAGCAAAACAGGAACAACAAGATCCAGTCTTTGGAACAGAATAACACATATGCGAATATGTAAAACTGAATAAAAGTGCAATTATAAATAATACATGTATGTCAATCAAATGCAACAATCTTAACTCATATAAATGTAACAAATACAAGAAAATATAAAAATACAATAAATGCACATAATGCAATGACATGAGTCACTCTTAATGCCAGTCAAGCCACCATCATATCACATCTGTCAGGTCGAGTGGTTGGGTTGTGACAATTGTACGCACTCAAACAACTATCACTATTATAATTGGTTGAATGGGCAGGATGTTGGGGAGCCAACTACTCTAAAACCCCAAGAAAAATGGGGAGCCACCAACAACTCTGTTATCCCTCGAAGACAATGGTGAGGGTGTCAACTGCTTGCCTACAACTCTAACATTCACTACCCATGAGTGGTCGAGTATGACATAACATGACTGCTGCTCGCACTCTAGCAACTACCACTACCCATGAGTGGTTGAGTGGGCAGAGCAGCTAAATGACTGACGACGGGCATAACCATAAGGAAGCCGATGTTCGTTAACATACAACTATGCAGGTATGATGCATGTTACTAAATGCACAAACAACTAAGTCACAACTATGTAACGGTATGAAAAATAAATACCCGAATCCATAAACATGCAACTAAACTACTAGGTAGGGTATATTTAATGTCAACCAAAATCCTAGTTGTGTTTAATGATTATTCTTAAGTACTCACCTAAAAATTATACTTTACAGAATAGAAAATCAATAGATGAGACTGTATGGACATAAATTTGAGTAGCTCAAAGACCAAGCAATGACAATTATCAACGATGATATCAAAGCCAAAGATAAGGTAAAGCTGACCTTCTCAGAAACAAAACAACAATGCATTTAAGTTGAATAATCTACAGAAAACAAAGGAGAAGTACCCACCTTATAATATCGTCTACGTATCAGCTAGAACCTCTATGGCCAACTGTCTAAAACGAATCAATCAATACCTGACAATTCTTAACTACCATAACAATGATAACAAACAATACATAACCACAATCCTAATGCCTAGGGTAGCATACGATAAGAACACACCACAACCAAAGGACTAAGCTAACTCTTAATCCTTAAACATGCTAAAACCGAAACACCACATAACATGCCTCTACAATCCCTACTCTAACCAAAACAATAATCACCCACACAGCCTTGCTTTAATTCAAAAATTATTTCATCCAAAATTGAGGGGGTGTTTGGTTTAAGGGAATAAAGGTGGGGAATAGGAATGAAATTAAATTATTACCATAATTAATGTTTGGATTACAGTAATGGGAATACAAATCAGGGAATGAATCATTATTATTCAGCAATGACTCATTCCCATGTCTCCCCCCTTCTATCAACTCTTACCTCATTTTAAGCAATCAGATTTTTCGCTTCATTCCAAAAATGCCCTTGACATATTTTTTCCTACGCCGACTCCTCATTTCGCAATCCCTCTCTTGCAGCCCTCCTCATTTCGCAACCCCTCCCGCAACCCTCCTCATTTCGCAACTCCCTTCTCCTGCAGCCCTCCTACGGCGACTTCCTCTTCTCCCGCAGCCTTCTACGACGACTTCCCCTTCTCCCTCAGCCTTCTACGGCGACTTCCCCTTCTCCCGCAGCCCTCCTCCATTAGTCGCAACCTATAGCCAGCAGCCAGCAGCCCGCAGCCAGCAGCCCGCAGCTAGCAGCCAGCAGCCCGCAGCCAACAGCCAGCAGCCCTCTTCCGTTGATCGCAGCCGCCGCACCTCCGTCAGCAACAGCCTTTCTCCGTCGGCGAAAACTGTCCCTGTAAGTGCTCTTTTTTTTTTATGATATCAAGTTTTCTTTCTTTCATTTCTTTCTCTTAAGCCATTTTTTTCTCTTAATTTTTGTAGTTTGTGTAACATAGACAGGAGTAAAGGGGGCAGGGAGGAAGGAGAGGTTATGAACAAAATGATTGTGTATTTATTTATTTTTTGGATTAAGAAAATGATTGAAAGTATAACAGAGACACTTGTTGTATTAAAAAAATGACATTAATGTTATTTAAAAAATAGAGAAATTAATTTTTATTATTTTTTTAATGTATTAACAAAAGGGTAAAATTGGAAATTTATTTGATTCCCATTACTAAAATTGAACTGAGCCAAACATCATCAATGACAATAACTTTCATTCCAGAATTTGAACCAAACACTATCAATGCAATCACGATTCTCATTCCCATTGACCCCTCAATGAATCTCATTACCATTCCGATTAACAAATTTGAATCAAACGCCCCCTGATTTAACACAATTCCATTCAAGATCCAAAAGAACCTAAACTAACAAGAAGTAAAATACCACATAAGCTCCAAAACCGAATGCACTCCTCAATATCATCATTCCATCCCATACAATCCCTAGACCAAACTAAACCTTATAGGAATTGTTATTAAGAACATAACCTAACCAAGAGCTACATCACGGTAGCATTAGTGATTCACAGGGACCAACCAAGCCATAACCGAAACCTAACACATTTGCAAGAACCAACCGTCCATTGAAACAAGGTTCTAAACCGGTATTAACCCACTTGAACTCTGATCAAGAAACACACATGATTGACCTCAAAATATTTGAAACTCACAGCAAGGAAAACAAGATAGAACAGATCCTCCAATTCTAACAGGCCGACTCGAAGATAATGAGAATGTCCCACAACTCAATTCTAATCTGCAAGCCACAAGATCAAACAACAACCCAAACATCAAACCCCTACAACCACCCAACCCATGACACAACACTATAAATCCGATACACAACCTCAACCATTACAAACCCAACAACACAATGTACAACACCAAATTCACAGTGCTATTTCCAGAAATCAGGATTGCGGAACAAATCCAAACACCGAATAGAAACCTAAAGATCTACTAGTAGCATCACCCTAATCCCAAAATGAGACTTACCCGAGATGCATGCGTGAAACCTTCCTCAAATCCGGCGAAGCACAGCACCTTCGGTGAGACTGTTCCATCACCAGCAATCCTCTCAACCCTAGATCGAATCAAGGACAAGCGTATCTCTGACCGGCCACGCGAGTAGGGGTCGGTACAAGACCAAAGGTGCATCCACGAGATCGGAATGAAGAACAAGAGGTAAAATCTTGGGAAACAAGTAAAAGGCCTCACCTTACCACAACGGGCACAATAGAAGACAATCAACCCCATCCTTTCCTTCGTAACAACGCTTGGCCGGAGCAAAACCATCCGTGAGGAGCCAAAGCTTCAAACGCCGACCCTAGGTCGAGGAGAAGGAGGCCTCGCGCGCGTGAAGAAGATGAATCGCGAAGAGAAAGGGAGAAGAGGAGTTGGCTGTGGCGTCCACTTCGATCGGGAAGAAACGAGAGACGGCGTCGGGCGAAACTGAGAGGGGAGGAGTTCGTGCAAAAGGCGAAATCACTCGCCCCCAGCACCCCCAGCGCCCCCGCCGCACCCGTCCCAAGGCCATCACGAGGGAGGTAAATTACGGTCCCCGGAGTAATTAGTGCACAGTTGGGCCGAGAATTGATACACCAAATGCCCAGAGTTTTAATCCAGTGCACCACGCGCGACTCGAACCTAGGTTCTCTTGTGCAACACCCCCATGCACTAATCACTCCGGATCCCCGTGGGGACGAGAGGGGAGGAGTTCGTGCAATGCAATGAGGTTGCGGCACAAGCAAAGGAAATAGGGAAATAAAAATAATATATAATGGAAAGGCATTTTGCATTTTAGCCGTAAAAATATGGATAATTTTAACTCAACCCTTAATTTTAGAATTTTACGCATTTAATCTTTCGAATTTTCTGTGTTTTAACAGTATGTATAAAAAATTTCAGATTGTCCACCGTACAGGAGAGATGTTGTTCGATTTTCGAGCGAGTACGGGTCTCTGGGGGCGTGACAATATTTATGACGTTTAAGTGTGGTTTTGACTTTCCTATAATAAATTATATATATATGTCATTTTGTCTTAAAGTCATAAACTTTGAAATCTTCTAATCACTGTTGTTAATGACTTCAAGATGATATCTATGGACACATATAGATTTCGGGTTCAGAAACCTAAGCACTTGAAATGAGTTCTATCGAAGCTCTCTAAATCTAAGTCCATCAATGGGTTTTGACCAAACCTATTGATGAACCTACAAATTTAGAATTTTAAAAAGTTGGCAAATAATGAAAGAGAATGGTGTAGTGAAGTTCTACATCCATTCAATAAGCTTGAAGTTATTAACAATAACGATTAGAAGATTTCAAAGTTTATTACTTTAAAGCAATTGACACGTGTACATGATTTGTCGTAGGGATGTTAGCATTACACATGAACACCGTACATACCTTCACTACACTACCCTCTTCCATTAATAAGTTTCGATCAAAACTCATTGATGAACTTAAAGAGCTAGCTCTGATCAAACTCTTTTCAAGGGCTCTACGTTTTTGAATTGCCCCAGAGTCTATATATGTTCATAGATATCATCTTGAAGTGATTAATAACAGTGATAAGAAAGTTCAAAGTTTATGACTTGAAGACAAAACACATGTACATAATTTATCGTGGGGATGTTAGAACCACACATGAACACCATAAATATCTTCACTATACTACCTTCTTCCATTACGTATCAACTTTTTAAAATTCCAAATTTCTTAGGTTCATCAATGAGTTTCGATCAAAATTCAATGATAGACTTAGAGAGTTTTGATTGAACTAATTCCAATTCCTATAGATTTTTTCAACTCTTTTGAGTCTAAATATACCCTCATATACCCTTCTATTTAAAAAAAAAGTCAACATCACAACTTAATATACCAAAAAGTCAAATGGTATTAATTTTTAGAAAGGAAAATGATATGCTAAGTGAAAAATCTCAAGAAAAAGCTCAGTGAATAACGTGACACTTTACATGCAGTAATCCCCGACGGGTTTACCGTGCCCCCAGGGTATAGTTTGATTCGGGGGGCGGCGGTCGGAGGCCGCCGATGATGTCCGAGCGATAATCGGATATGTGCATATAAAGTGTCACGTCATTCACTGAGCGTTTCATTTAGTTTTTTCAATGAGTGTATCAAAGCTCTTTTAGAAATAAGTACCAATGTGATGTTGATTTTTAGAAATGTGTTGGCTTTTTGAAACCAGTACTATTGGAGTCCAGATTTTCTATCCCCAAAATTTGGTGTCCTTGTGTCCCATATTCATCATTCCTCGCCGGTGACACATCCAATCGACAATCGGACACTACTGGCGGCATCCAGCCGTTGTCTCGACTCAAATTATACCCTATGGGTATGGTGAATCAATTAGGGATCACCGTAATTGCGAACTTGCCGAATTTCGGTCGGCATCCAGCGAGATCATAATTGCTGGCGATCCGAACCGGTTCCTCTTAGGGTATAATTTGATTTGGGACAGTGACCGGAGGCCGTCGATGATGTCCAATTGCTGATCGGACGTGCTGTCGACAAGGAATAACGATTATGAAATACGAGAACAAATATACTGTGGTGTTGATTTTCGTGGTACTTGGTTTCTAGCAACACTATATGATGTTGGTTAAGGGGAGAGAGAACAAAAAGGTGGAACCGCCACCTTAGCGGCCCCCTGGTCCCTACCCCAGGGGTGTCCAGAGGGAGGCAAATCACGATTTTACTTGTCGGGTAAGGCGCCTGGGGCCGAAAGAATTTAAGCCAGTAGACCAGGTTTTTACCCCGTTTGCGACTGACGACTCTCGAACCTGAGACCTCCGAAACAAGCGGCCAGACGCCTTACCAACTGAGCTAGCCCGTGGGGGCGATTAAGGAGGGAGAGAGAGAGAGAGAGAGAGAGAGAGGGAGGGAGAAAAAAAATTAATTTAAAAGGGAAGAGAGAAGGTTGTTAATAAGGATGGCAATGAAGCGAGACGGGGACGGATTTGCCGTCCCCATTCCCATCCCCGAAGTAAATCTTCATCTCCGTCCCCGTCTCCATCCCCACCTCCAGTTAATCGGGGAATCCCTGCCACCGAACCCATGGGGATTAAACCTCCATCCCCATCTCCGTTACAGATATATCTCTAATAATAACAAATTAATAATAATTATTAATTTAGGATTCGTATTAGATTTTCATAAATCTTTAATATTATTAAAATTATTTTAATAATTATTATTAATTTATTATTATTAGAGATATCGGGACAGGTTCGGGGATGGGGATAGCATCCCTATATCCGTCCCAGTCTGTTTCAGGGATTTTAAAAAATTCCCAAATCCGAATCTAAATCCGATAATACCTCCCCAAATTCACCCCGTTTCAGATTTTTCCCACGGATATCTAAATCCGTGGGAAAAATTGTCATCCTTCGTTGTTATGTGTAAATGAAAGAGCTAAGAGGGGGAAAAAATTTGTCAAGGGTAACACTTTTGGATAATCTCATTGGATTAGCGTTTTGGCCCATCTCAAATATTGGATACGGGAAATTTTAATTATTTTTAATATTTTACCTCTCTAAAAAATTAATATAATCTATCTTTGTTAACACAAAATTCTGCAGCGGTTAGTTACTCTGCGATAATCTAATTAGGAGCTTTAATTAATTTAATTAGGTGCATTAATTCATCAACAGTTATTAGATTTATTTTTTCAGTTCGTGGGGGCATTTAATTTAGCGCACACACAAAAACCCAATATTTTCCTTTTTCAGAAATTTCTATAGTAATTTTCTGCTGTTTTTACGCAGATGGATCATTTTTAATAAAAGATTTTTTATTCAATGACGTCTAAAAGTTAATGAAACTAAATCTCTATGATCAAACATTGTTAGCATAATTAAATTACAAAATATAAAAAAAACAACAATATGAATACATTCATAAACTTATTAAAATTGTAAAGTATTTATGAAAATAAATAAGAGGCTTTAAAAGTCGATTTCTAAATATAGATAGGTATGCTATGGTATTAATATAAACTCTTTTCATCGCTCTAAGTTGTTATTTGTGACTGCGCCTCAGAGATCCAAAAAGCTTGCCCCTTTCTCTCATCCTCCCCAACTCGATCCATCGACACTGCGCCATGTGTTGCCCGAGTAGGTGCTGCTGCCTCTGCTTCCTCCTCTTGCTGGCGATCCTCCTCGTCGGCTTCGTCTTCGGCTTCGGCATATTCGCCCACGGCTTCCACAAGATCAGGGACGCTCTACACCTCGAGGAGCCGCCTACGCCCGGATCCCTCAACGGCCGGCCCTTCCTCGCCGGCCCTGCACCGCCAGCTTTCTGAGAGACATGCTTACATTGTACTTCGATCGGCAGGGAAGTTTCGGATTGGTAGATTCTAGGGTTTCTAGATTTCTTTCATTTTAATTGATTTGATGTTTCGTATATGAAGGATTCGTTATCTGTTCGGATTTGAGATTCCGATTCTTCTTCAGTTCTTCTTCGGTTTGATCTGTGGAATGCGGATAGATAATTGAAACATGGAATTCGAAATGGAGATTTATTCCGTCTAATTTAATGAAAAAGCAAAATAATTATCTTTTGTTTGATGAATTATTTCTCGCCCAAATCCATGATTCCAAGGCCTGTCGATCTTTATCCGTTGAAAAATTCCTCCGTTTTTTTATGTTTTAAAAAACAATTTAATAATACGAAATAGCCGTTTGTTTTGACCGAAGACCAATGGCAGTAGTTTTTTTTGTTCATATCGTAAGGTGAAGCCTAAATGTTAAAAAAAAGGAGTTTTTTTACTCAATAATAATTATAATATTTTAATAATATTGACAGTATAGTTCAATATAAATCAACTTCTTGAAATTTTCAATATGAAATTATTTCACCATTCCATTAGAGTTAATTTTTTTAATACATTTGCCTTAAAAATTTTCAATGTGTAACTATTATACTTCTAATTTATTGAATGTGTTCGGTGTTCCCCTACTTAACTCTTTTAGAAGGGACTTTATCCATCAAACATCTAACTTATTAAATTTATAGAAACTATTTAATTTGTATGATATGTTCATAATAATTTGATAAAAGATACAATTTATTCAAAAAGTATAACCAAACATATATATTGTTCCCGACTCTACCTAGGTGTAACTTGGTCGGGTCACATGGCATCATAGGAAGATAGATCATCGATGAAAAGACCTCGACAACCCGACGTGGTAGGGCAACCAACTCGAGTCGGGGAGGCCCGAGTGAGAGACTCACCTAGTAAAATCTAAAGTCGTCTTATAAAGAGATACTGAGTATCGGGCTCAGGTTCGCCTGGTCCGAATGCATCCAACAGTCATTCGCCTCCTTGCGAGGTCCCCTAGTCATATGTCATAGGGATGAATCGCGTTGACCGAGCCCGAGTGTCGAGTACCCCAGAGACTCGGATTGCACAGACTCAGATCACCCCTATACTTAGCCCAAGTGGCATTGGCTGCTTTGTGAGGTCTCACTCGGGTCAGTCGATCGACGACCTAGCTCGGGAATTGTCGTTTTCCTAGGGAACACCCACTCCTAACACTATACTGGCAAAAGTGGTATGGGAGTCGACGAAGGTCTGACACCACTCGTGTCCGAATCGCGAATATCCCGCTGACATAGTACTTTCCTGACATACCTTGACATTTCGTATCACGACGCCCCCTGCATGTGTCAGACTGGGCGGCGTCGGTCGATGCCAGTCGGTAAGCTGACAGTACCCTTGATCTTGTCCCCGCATGAGACAAAAGGGTGGCAGACATGGGACAGAAACTGTCGGCTCCCTCGGCTATATAAGGTCCTCCGCACTTCATACGTAGGTACGCGTGAGAGAGTTTTGCTATAGTTCTTCTTCTGTTTTCATTTCTTCCACCAGAGACTGACTTAATTGTCGGAGTGTCTTGCCAAGGATTTTTCTCGGCGGGTTATTGATGGCCATTTTCCTTGTAGTTCAGAACCAACAGAGGTGGTAGTGCTCGAATCTATCTCATCCTTGGGAGTCCATCTCGCTCTATGACATGATCATATATGCTTGATTATGTTCAGTATTTTACAAAAGGTCTTTTGAACGTTCATTATTCACAATCATTTATCTAGGAAGGTAAATTAATTCACCATGCGAAATATATTTTTTCCGACTTCACTGGCAATCAACTATTACTTCATTTTATAATTTTAACATGTAATGACCACGTCCAAACTCTTATATATGTTTCATTATACTCAAATATATTAATATTATTATTAAATAAATCATTGGCCAAAGTCCAAGGTAAATGGTAAGTTATTGTATTAAAAATAAAAATAATTTTAAAAAAGAAATATTTAAAGGGAGAAAGTGAAGACCAAGGATAAAAGTCAAAAGTAAAGAACTTGAGAAGAGAGATAAAAATAAATTTACTTTAGAAAATATTAAAAAATGAATTCCTTGGTATTTAAAATAAATTTGCTTTATTCAATAATATTTTAATGATGTGTTTTTAATATGAATCAATCTATTAATTTTAAAAATTTTCAATATAGATTATTCGACATTTTTTTATAATTTAATTAGAGTCAAATTTCTATTTATAAACAAAGTCATTTTGTCCGTTAACAATGTTATCTATATATAAAAGAACCATTATTTTTTATATAAAGATAAAAAAATTCTCCTACTTTTATGGATGAATAAATAGTTGTCCGTGGGACGTAGCGAGTTGATCATTGATAGATTTGTCGATTTAATTAGATAAGGGTTGATTTTCAATAGAATCGAAAAAAATACTCTCAGGTCTCGATTTTCTAATTTATTTTTTTACAAATAACTATAGGACAAACCCTGTTGAACGTCTGGGTCAACGTATAATTTTGTCAACGTATAATTTTTTTATCAAAATGGATGAATAAATAGATTATTTATAGGTTAATATATAACTAAATACAACTTAACCACTAACTTTGCAATAATGACCATATTAGGAGTAATTAACGAAGGGTAAAATTTTCAAAATTAATCACCTATCCTGTCAAAATTAATCACCTGTCCCGAAGCTTTTTCATATGTGTGTAAGCACTCGTAGCCTTAACTGAAGAATATTATACTAGCATCTGTGAAAGAAGAGGCGTGTCAATATCGGATAAGAAGACGCTATTTGTATCCGTTAGAGGCAACCCCTAGCTACATATGCATAGATCATAGACAAGATCCGCTGAGCACATAGGGTAAAGAGGTAAGTAGAAAAAGGATCTCATTGATGAAACCCTCAACTTTAGATGAGATGAACCGCCAATTGTTGATTCAAGGAGAAAGAATAGTTGACACTTGAAATACATGCACCTCATAATTTGACTAATCTAACTCTAGCTAATCCCATCTTGCCTATAATTAAAGAAAAAAAACTCCACTCCACTCGGTTATATGCTTTGCTCATGACCAATTTTAAAGTTGCATAGCCATTCTTCTCTTTTTTTCCTATTTCACATCCACCGGATTGTCTCAAAAGTCAAAATCAATGATAACATTGTTTGTGATCAATCTACTGACAACAAAAGCACTCTGAGTTTCATCTATACCTTAGTACATAATTGATAATGATGGGGTTGAGCATCCCGTGACTGACACGTGAACTGAAGAAACTATGTGACAAGATCGATCGAGTCTGGACGACTCTCTTTACGTGGCGCCTGAGGCCCCCTCGAGAAGGTAATTTCCAAGAATACCACGAGCAGACATACTCTGGAGACCAACCCGGGAAGACGCACGCCGGAGATCACCTCGGGAGGTCAGGTCTCCGAGACCACCTCGGGAAGGTAAACGCCCGGGACCCCGGGCCAAAAGACCTCCGAGATCACCTAAGGGTAGCGGAGCCCAAGGAGCATTCGACCTCAAATAACAATCACCCTTTCTTCGGATCTGTGGATAATCATCACCGATTATTACGGGATAATCATGACCCATAATTATTGTAACAGCCCGGGTTTAATGGCTGTGTGGACCGTTGCAAGGGTTATCCCATAACCGACAATCCGGGGACGTGGCGAAGATCGTGGAGACATGTGTAACTGCCACCTCAGGTATAAAAAGTACTCTAACCCCTCCGATAAGGGGGGATGCACCCTCTAACTTAGACATTCTCCTTGCTTTCTCCCATCTCCTATACTGAGGCACTGACTTGAGCGTCGGGGTGGACTCAGCCGATCAACCTCCAGCGTGTTCCTATTAACGCTCGTGTTGATCTCGCAGGACAGGAGTTCCTCCACTAGCGTCAGCATCCGCGTGGGCTAAATCTTGGTGATTGGTTGTCGACGTCGATTCCTTCCGGAACAAGTTTGGCGTCGTCTGGGGGAAATTAGTAAAGCACCAGAAGGAGCACCATGGCAGAGCCGGTGGGGAAATCCATCATCATGACAAAAGAGGAACTAGATTGCTTGGTGTCCAACACCATCTAAGGGGCGCTCCAACAGCAGCAAAGGGAGTCAGCCGCTTCACGGCGAGGGGCTTTCGGGCGAGACGAGATCCCAGTGATTTCCGGAGGTCCTACCGGAGAGGACCCCAACCATGCGAGGAAGGCTCGCACTTGGCGATTGGAGAACTACCCTATAATCTCCTTTAGCCCAGAAGATCTGGAGGACACAGAAGACCCCCACAATGATGCCTTGATAATTCTTGTGTGTATTGCAAATTATAAGGTCGATAATGTCTTCGTGGATACAGGTAGTTCAGTGAACATCCTGTACAGGTCTGCTCTGGATCAGATGCAATTGAGGAAGATGAACTGCTTCCGGTTTCGATCCTGCTATTTGGTTTTGCCGGATACCAAGTACAGCCGATAGGACAAATTACTCTATCACTGTCGTTGGGCGGCGACACTCTGGAGAGAACTAGGAGGGCTCCCTTCCTGGTCTTGGATGCTCCCTCGTCCTACAATGCTATCTTGGGACGCCCCGCGCTCAGTATATTCAAGGCGGTAGTCTCTGTCTACCACTAGAAAATCAAATTTCTGGTAGGCAACCAAGTAGTCGTGGTCAAAGGAGACCAGTGGGTGTCTCGGCGATGCTACCGCGGGGGAGTCAGATCGACATCGCACCAAAGCCCAAAGTCCTACGAAGTCCTACAAATTGATCTCACCGACCCGTGGGAATAAAGGACCTAGAGAAGAATGGAGGGAGGTCGAGAGCGAGGAGGCTCATATTCACCCTCAACAGGAGGGGGGACTTACGAAGATCGCCACCGACCTTGCACCAGAACTAAGAAGTCGTCTTATAGACTGCCTGCAGAGCCATAGAGATGTCTTCGCCTGGGTAGCCGAAGCAATCAAAGGGGTTCCCTCGGCGCTAGCCATGCATCACCTGCATGTTACCCATGGAGCTCGGCTAGTGAAGCAGAGGAGAAGGCACTTTGCACCAGAACAGGACAAGACTATTAGGGATGAAGTCAACAAGCTGTTAAAGGTCGGGCACATAAGGGAAGTTCAATTGCTGACCTGGTTAGCAAATGTAATCTTTGTCCCTAAGCCAGGGGGTAAATGGTGGGCTTGTATTGACTTTTGCGATTTGAATAAGGTCTGCCCTAAAGACTGTTACCCCTTGCCTCGAATAGACTGATTAATAGACTCTACGACTGGTTGTGAATTCATTTCAATGTTGGATGCTTATCAATGCTACCATCAAGTTCCACTCGCTCTCGAAGACTAGGAGAAAGTTAGCTTTGTAACCGCTGACGGCACGTATTGCTATAACGTCATGCCTTTTGGATTACGCAACACTAGGGCAACTTACCAGCGGATGATGGACAAAGTCTTCAGACATCAGATTGGGAGAAACATTAAAGTGTGCGTGGACGACATCCTGGTCATGATTGACAAGGGAAAAGACATGATAGCTGACTTAGAAGAGACGTTCGCTGCCCTGGGCCAACAAGCTAAAGTTGAATCCTGCCAAGTGCTTGTTCGGGGGTGAAGAGCGGTCGGTTCCTAGGCTACATGGTGACAGAGAGGGGAATCGAGGCTAATTTGGAAAAAGTAAAGGCTATTATGGATATGTCATCCCCTCGCAACTTGAAGGAAGTGCAACAGCTGAATGGTAGAATCATGACCCTATCCAGGTTCATCTCCAAGTCTACGGATAGGACCCAACCATTCTTCAAGATTCTGAGAAAAGCAGCCAAGTTCGATTGGGATGACCATTGTGAGAAGGCACTCGTGGACCTAGGCTCCCCTCAAGCAGAAAACCTTTCCATTTAATGTCCGATCCTCGACCCACCAGGACTTTTTACCCCTCGATCTACCTGACCTACTACTTCATTGTCTAGTCGTAACTAAGACTTCTCTGTCTGGTGTCTGGTCCTCATGATTAAGATACAGAAGCCCACACTTTCTTTGTTCAAGACTTAACTCACATGGTTAGATCTAGATCATGACTTAGCTCATACTTCTTCTGGCAATTAGTCTGGTGAAAAGTAACATCGCACTGATACCAATTGTTATGACCAAAAAGAATTTAGATATCATCACATTGATATGATATTGTCCATTTTGAGCCTAAGCCCTTCTGATTTTACTCTTGTGCTCTATCCAAAAGATCTCATATCAATGGAGATATCTTTCTCTTATAAACCTATAATCATTTTCATATATTTTTAATATGGGACAGTGTTTGCAACATTGCAACTCCAACATCATTTTCTAAGAAAAGGAAAAATAAGATTTTCTATGAAAATGAAAATAGAAAATTTACAAATCGAATGTTCTCTAATTTTTCGGGAAATGATCATTACATTTTTCAATATTCAAAAATATTAGCAACTTTGCTAGGCATATCGAGTTGACTAATAAGATAAATGTTTATCTAATCATGCATCACATACACACATTGCATACATCAACATATAAGCAGTAAAATGTGGCATGATTATGACCCGTATACTACAATTCTCTCAAGCCAATGAGGAAATCAATGGTCAACCTAGGGATAACATCTTCTCCAAGTGCTTCGGTCGTCATGTGTCGTCGGCATACTTCTTGTAACTTCATCCTTCAATGAGCATTCCACTCTTCGTTTTGTACATTACAAATTAGGAAAACTCGAGTTACATTCGAGTCTAAATCTATTTTATAAGTAGAAAAAATAGAGATAAAGCATGACACACAGGTCGTATTATGAATTACATTACAATATGCACACACATACATCCAATCACATTGGGGTTAATGCCATAACCATGCACCATGTCCTCAATCACATATAATAGATCTGGGGCATTAATTTTATTATGAGTGTAAAAATCGCTCATAAGTAAAAACCTCACGGCAGTCCCGCTAGCCAGTTAGCGGGCGGGGTCAAGGGGCAGCACCCCTTGTGGGGCGCGGGGGTAGCACCCCCGAAATAAAATTTCTTTTCTTGACTCCTTGAATGAGTCACTGCCCTAGATCCATCAAAAGATAATCTGAGACCCTTCTTGTTCCATTGATGTATCCTTGCGACAATGCACAATCTGTTCATAACAGACTGTGAAAGCTTTTTCACAATCTGTTCACAACAGACTGACGCAACTTTATCAACATGAACACCAAAGGTTATAATATTTTGTCAATAGCAATCGGACTATAGCATACTCTCTTATGAATGATGATGTTATAACCTTTTAGTTTGATCAACGTAAACTTATGTATCTCGACAAAATTATGCTCATACCATCAATACAACTCATAACAAAAATTATGTCATACATCTATATCGCATATAAATAAAAACTTTGTACTATCTTTCACAAGTGGTTCTGATACCAATGTAGGAAATCCTATGGGACATGATAATTAAATTTGTAGTGGTAAAAGGATCCCTTGAGTGATCCATGCGAAAGAAAACTCGTACGAAGTTCATCTATTTAATAGATCTATCTAAAGTGTATAGCTTTGGAGCGTGCCCTTCGTTTATCTTGCTTATCCAAGGTACGCCAGATCTCTTACACGTTCAAGTGTCCGTGCCTCTATGCGTATCCACACAAACACAATATCTCAACTTCGGAGAAGAACTACCTTAGTTGTACTAGCAACTTAAGGTAGTTCACAAAAGTACCAAGAACCCCAAAGATGGGTTTCGACCAAAGAGGGAGAAGAGGAGGAAGAGAGGAAGAAAAATGGCTAAGTCTATTCCAAAATGCAAGAAAAACTATTTTATATTCATCTCATGAATATGAAGAGTTTTTGTCTTTTTAGCGTCCCCACATTAAAGCTAATAATACCAATGAAACAAATGTTTCACATTTTTTTATTATTCACCTTCTCTTCATCCAATGAAGAGAAAATCATTCATCTTCCTCTATTATTAATTTATTAAATATTTTAATAAATTAATATCTCATTCAAATGTCATTGAGTCTAATCTAAATGAGTCTAACTCAAATTATACTCAATCCTATAATCTAATTGGATTCACTTGAGTTTAATTCAATTAATCCAATTTGGATCAAATCTTAATCAAACTAAGATCAATTAATCCAATTTGGATCAATTTGAATGCCAGGGTAAAAAGTCCTAGCGAAGGACTGCTAGGCACTGGCGAAGGAATGCCAGGGTCAAAAGACCTAGCGAAGGACTGCTAGGCGCCAGACGAAGGATAGTCTGGGATTGAAGCCCTAGCGAAGGAATGCTAGGCACCGAGCGAAGGGCTGCTCGGCATCCAAGACCTGACAAAGGACCGTCAGGCAAAAGTCCAACCAGAGGAACGGTTGGCATCAGGTAAATTCTCCCGAGAGGAGTAGGTGAGGATGCGTTCCCCGTCGAGGGAACAGTAGGCGTCGGTTCGACCTAGGGCTCCATTTTGGAGACCAAAGTCAGAACCAAGACAGCTAAGGCTGTACAAATTAATTCTTTATTTTGTTTTCGGACTAACCCTGGATGCAGGACCAAAGGAACGTGTGTCTGCAGCTCAGAGAGCCTCAAAGGAGTGAGGCAGCAGCTGAGTAGGGCGCCCTGAGTGTCTAGGGCGCCTCCAAGGTGAACAAGAAACAAGTAAGGCAAAAAGGAGTTCGGCTAACCACTGGCCGAGACGCCCTCTGCATCCAGGGCGCCCTCAGCAACCAGGGCGCCCTCAGGTGCCAAGGCGCTTCGCGCCTATGCCAGCGAGGCCGATCAACTCTATCCAGCCGAGAAGACCGCGTCAACCAAGATGCCCTCAGCGACCAGGGCGCCCCAGAGGTCAAACCTCATCCCTATTAAGGTGGGATAAAGCTTGACCGAGCGAAGTGCGGATCGGCTAACACGTGGCAGGGCGCCCCCGACGTCCAGGGCGCCCTAGGTGCTATAAATAGCACCCCTCGACCCCAAGCTTCAACAATCACTTCGACACAACGCTTCTACGCTCTTCCACTCTCGCGCCTTGCTCCGGAAACCTCCCAACTCGAGGCGACGACGTCCCGCTGCTCCGAAAAAGTCAACCTTCATCGGGCGTCGGTAAAAAGAAGAGCTTTCTTTTCATTAAAGTTTACTATACCGTATTTGTAAATCAATATTTGTAAACTTTCTTTGCGCCTATATAGAATTGCCCAAAGTAAATGGTCAACGACCGTGGGCCTTGGAGTAGGAGTCGACACAGGCTCCGAACCAAGTAAAAACGACTGCGTCTTTGTGTTATTTTTATTTCCGCTGTGCACTTGCTCTTAATTTTCCGAAAAAGAACGAATTCCGATATTCACCCCCCCCTCTATCGGTGTTCTCGATCCAACACATCTCACTATCAATTCAACCAATCGATATGATGTAGATAAGAACCTACTACCCAAGGACATTATTATACTTAGTTATTTGACACAAATATAAAGTAAGTATAATAACCCAACTTTGCCTTTATTAATAATAGAATATGATACAAAAGTCCTTAGTCAATTATCACATAATTGGTTCTAGGGCTTCTACTAACATAATGATCATAAACAATGAGTAATAACCCCGCATAAGATTATACAAAAGTTTGACATTATTAGAATACATTTCGATTTAGCTAAAAATAGTTTTAGCCTATATCAGTCGACTGAGATAGTTACCAGTCGACTGATCCTATCGAAAATGAACCTTATAGAATTATCAGTAAACTACCCTTTGCACTAGTCGACTAATAGCCTACTATCAACCTATTTTTGCATTTCTGACCAAATTTCAAAAATGCATCAGAAATTTCATAAATCTCTAAAAATAGCCAAATTTTGTGAAAAGATTTGTGGTACTCATGTCTACTTGGGAAAAATATATTCAAAAATGTAACTATCACCAATCTCAAGATTGACACAAAACTCAAAACTATCTAAATGGTTCAATTGAACTTTAACCTAAGGTCCTAGTTTTGGCTTCCTCTTGATGTATCTGCTCATACCAAATCATAATGCATTCCTAGCACTGGTTTATATGACATCTATTTATCAACAACTAATTTTCATGTAATATGACCCCAATGTCATATTTTCATGCATGAAACACAATCCTATGTGCCAAAACCTAAGGATCCATAGATTACCTCAACAGCCGATAGATGCATTACTTAGAGCCAGGAGAGGATTCAGTTGTCAGTCTCGCACTACAAAAAAGGGGGTATTCTGCGACAAATTTTTGCGACGAAAAATTTTCGTCGCAGATTAGCAATAACTTTTGCGACAAAAATAATATTCGTTGTAAATTTCCAACAAATTTAGCGACGAAAATTCTATTGTCGCCAAATAGCAACAAAAATTTTTCGTTGCGAAATTTGTTGCGCTTTTGCGACAAAAATAATTATTCGACGCAAAATTTGCACCAAATTTTTTTACGTTGTAAAATCGTTACAAAATTTGCGACGAATTCGATATTTGTCGCAAATTTTGCAACAAATTTCCAACCAAAAAACATTTGTTGCAAATTTTACAACGAAAATGAATATTCGTCGCAAAATTTGCAACAATATTATTTTCGTTGCAAAATCATTGCAAAATTGCGACAAATTTAAAATTTATCACAAACATACAACATTTTTTAAAAATTTCATTCTGCGACGAAATTCAAAATTCGTCCCTAATCTGCGACGAATTTGGAACTTAGTTGCAAAATTTGGGACGAATTCTGAAATTCGTCGCAAAATTTTTAATTTTTAAAAAGAAACCTAAATACCTTCAAAAAATCATAAATAAACGAACGGAGCTCCGAATTTCATGAAATAAGTTTCTACGTGTTCGTAGCGATTTCATCATGAAATAAATGACGTCAAACTTAAATTTTACCAGATAAATGTATAGAAAAAAATTTTAAAGCCACAAAATTATATTTTCCAAGTAAATAATATGTAGAAAATTACAAATAAAAATATATTGTGTAAAATTTAAGTTTGAGGTCATTTATATCACGAGGATATCGATATGAGCACGTAGAAACTCGTTTCATTATATTTCGAATTCTGTAGGTCCATATACGAAATTTATTAATATTCATTTGGTTTATTTAAAAATAATTATTTGTGACGAATTTCGAAATTCGTTGCAAAATCTGCAACGAATTTGGAAATTCGTCGCAATTTGGGACGAATTTAGAAATTTGTCGCAAACTTGGAAAATCCGAAATACATTCAAAATGTCGCAGATTGAGCTACGAAACTCGGAATGACATGAAACAAGTTTCTACGAGTTCATATCGACGTCCTTGTGATATAAATTATCTTGAACACAAATTTCAATAAAAATTCTACGGATCAATGAAGGATTAATATGAAATTGCATATAACAGTTTCAGACTTAGACATTTTGACCAAGTCAAAGCTGATATAAATAATGAACTATGAAAAAAAATATTAACAGAAATTCATATTTGTGGTCGTTTAGCTCATCAGGGGATCAATACGAACATATAGAAATTTGTTTCATTAAATTCCGAGTTCTCTAGGTCCATCTATGACAATTAAACGGTATTTGTTTTGATTTTTCAAAAATATCATTCTGCGACGAATTTCAAAATTCGTCCCTGATCTGCGACGAATTTGGAAATTCGTTGCAAAATTTGGGATGAATTCTGAAATTCGTTGCAAAATTTTTAATTTTTAAAAAGAAACCTAAATACCTTCAAAAAATCATAAATAAACGTACGGAGCTCGAGTATTCATGAAATAAGTTTCTATGTGCTCATAGTGATTTCATCATGAAATAAATGACGTCAAACTTAAATATTATCGGATAAATTTATAGAAAAAAAATTTAAAGCCACAAAATTATATTTTCCAAGTAAATAATATTTAGAAAATTACAAATAAAAATATATTATGTAAAATTTAAGTTTGAGGTCATTTATATCACGAGGATATCGATACGAGCACGTAGAAACTCGTTTCGTTAAATTTCGAATTCTGTAGGTCCATATATGAAATTTATTAATATTCTTTTGGTTTATTTAAAAATAATTATTTGCGACGAATTTCGAAATTTGTTGCAAAATCTGGAACGAATTTGGAAATTCATCGCAAAATCTGCAACGAATTTGGAAATTCGTCGCAATTTGGGACGAATTTAGAAATTCGTAGCAAACTTGGAAAATCCAAAATACATTCAAAATGTCGCAGATTGAGATACGAAACTCGGAATGACATGAAACAAGTTTCTACGAGTTCGTATCGACGTCCTTGTGATATAAATACTCTTAAACACAAATTTCAATAAAAATTCTACGGATCAATGAAGGATTAATATGAAATTGCATATAACAGTTTCAGACTTAGACATTTTGACCAAGTCAAAGCTGATATAAATAATGAACTATAAAAAAAATATTAACAGAAAATCATATTTGTGGCCGTTTAGCTCATCAGGGGATCAATACGAACATATAGAAATTTGTTTCATTAAATTCTGAGTTCTCTAGGTCCCATCTATGACAATTAAACGGTATTTGTTTTGATTTTTCAAAAATATCATTCTGCGATGAATTTCAAAATTCGTCCCTGATCTGTGACGAATTTGGAAATTCGTTGCAAAATTTGGTACAAATTCTGAAATTCGTCCCTGATTTGCGACGAATTTGGAAATTCATTGCAAAATTTGGGACGAATTCTGAAATTCGTCGCAAAATTTCTAATTTTTAAAAAGAAACCTAAATACCTTCAAAAAATCATAAATAAACGTACGGAACTCCGAATTTCATGAAATAAGTTTCTACGTGCTCGTAGCGATTTCATCATGAAATAAATACGTCAAGCTTAAATTTTACCGGGTAAATTTATAGAAACAAAATTTTAAAGCCACAAAATTATATTTTCCAAGTAAATAATATTTAGAAAATTACAAATAAAAATATATTATGTAAAATGTAAGTTTGAGGTCATTTATATCATGAGGATATCGATACGAGCACGTAGAAACTCGCTTCATTAAATTCCGAATTATGTAGCTCCATATATGAAATTTATTAATATTCTTTTGGTTTATTTAAAAATAATTATTTGCAACGAATTTCGAAATTCGTTGCAAAATCTGGAACGAATTTGGAACTGCGTCGCAAAATCTGCAATGAATTTGTAAATTTGTCGCAGATTTGGGACGAATTTAGAAATTCGTCGCAAACTTGGAAAATCCGAAATACATTCAAAATGTCGTAGATTGAGCTACAGAACTCCGAATGACATGAAACATGTTTCTACGAGTTCGTATCGATGTCCTCATGATATAAATGATCTTAAACACAAATTTCAATAAAAATTCTAGGGATCAATGAAGGATTAATATGAAATTGCTTATAACAGTTTCAGACTTAGACATTTTAACTAAGTCAAAGCTATATAAATAATGAACTATGAAAAAAAAATATTAACAGAAATTCATATTTGTGGCCGTTTAGCTCATCAGGGGATCAATACGAACATATAGAAATTTGTTTCATTAAATTCTGAGTTCTCTAGGTCCATCTACGACAATTAAACGGTATTTGTTTTGATTTTTCAAAAATATCGTTCTACGTCGAATTTCAAAATTCCTCCCTGATCTGCGACGAATTTGGAAATTCGTTGCAAAATTTGGGATAAATTCTGAAATTCATCCCTAATCTGCGACGAATTTGGAAATTCGTTGCAAAATTTGGGACAAATTCTGAAATTTGTTGCAAAATTTTTAATTTTTAAAATGAAACCTAAATACCTTCAAAAAATCATTAATAAACGTACGGAGCTCCGAATTTCATGAAATAAGTTTCTACGTCCTCGTAGCGATTTCATCATGAAATAAATGACGTCAAACTTAAATTTTACCAGATAAATTTATAGAAAAAAATTTTAAAACCACAAAAATATATTTTCCAAGTAAATAATATTTAGAAAATTACAAATAAAAATATATTATGAAAAATTTTTGTTTGAGGTCATTTATATCACGAGGATATCGAAACGAGCATGTAGAAACTCGTTTCATTAAATTTCGAATTCTGTAGGTCCATATATGAAATTTATTAATATATTTTTGATTTATTAAAAAATAATTATTTGCGATGAATTTAGAAATTCGTTGCAAACTTTGCAACGAATTTGGAAATTCGTCGCAAAAGCTGCAACGAATTTGGAAATTCGTCGCAGATTTGGTATATCACTCTATGAATTTTTAATGTTAATTATAATTTTTTTATAAAACTGATTTGCGACAAATTGTGGGACAAATTTATTTTTATCACAAAACCCTAATTATATATACCTCCAGATCTACTTTTTTGCCACTTCATTTGGCTTTTGGCGGCAGGTTTTGGCGGTAGTGCGTGCACGCTCTCCTACGACGGCTCTGTCCGGTAAATATCTTCTCCTTCTCTCTTCTTTGAATTATCTCCGGTCCCCCTTGCCGGCAACGGCAGAGCTCGCCTCCCTTTCTTCCAGCCGTGTGTGTCCGCGCTCGTGCTTCCGGCTGCGCGCGGCCGTGCGCCAGCTACCGGCCTCACGCGCACGCGTTTGCGCGCTACTTACCTCGCGCTCGAGCGGTGCCGGCATCACCCGGCGCGATCGGCTCATACGCTACCGGCCGAGCGCGACCGCGTTTGCGCGATACCTGCCGCGCAGTGGAGGTCGCATGATACCGGTTGTGCGCGGCCGTTCGCCAGCTACCGGTCTCGCGCTCACGCTGTGCCGGCCTCACCCGACGGCGCTCGCCTCACACGCTGCCTGCCGAGCGCGGCCGCGTTTGTGCGATACCCGCCGCGCACAGTGGAGGTCGCACAATACCGGTTGCGCGCGGCCGTGCGCCAGCTACCGGCCTCGCGCTCGTGCGGTGCCGACCTCACCTGACGGCGCTCGCCTCGCACGTTGTCTGCCGAGCGCGGCCGCGTTTGTGCGATCCTTGCCGCGCGCAGTGGAGGTCACACGATACCGGCTGCGCGCGGTCGCTCGCTGTCTTCCGACCCCGCTTGGCGACCCTCGTGCTTTCCCGGCCAGGTGTGGCCGCGCTAGGGCGCGCGGGCCTGTCCGGCTGGCCATGTCTGGGCCGGTGCTGGGCCTGGCTTGGCCGGGTCGTCCGAGCTGGCCTGGTCCGGGCTGATCCGGCTTTGTTTGGTATGTATATATCCCTTTTTTATTATTTGTTATTCTGATTAATGTTTATTGTAATATTCCATGTCTTAGTGTGAGTGTTTTAAAAGATTAGGTTTCGGTAGTTTATATTGGTTTATTAAATCTTGTGTTTACTTATATTATAACATACAATTAGGGTATTATTTGAATGACTATGTGGTTTTCTTTGTTTACATGTGATTGACTAATTGATCGATTTCTGATATTAGTTAACTAATTATTCACTTTAATACAAAAGTAATTATTTAATTTAATTAAATCTCATTACAGATGATATTTATTAATGATTTATATTTCTTGCTATTTATAGGTCATTACAGGTGATATCTTGTCATCGTAGGATTTGCATATTCTCTTTATCTAAACAAATATGATAAGGTTTTTTTATATTAATTGTTATGTATCAAATTTATTTTAACATTATATTATTTTTTATTTTACAGCACATCTTCAGGTGGTGGTCAGAGACGTAGTTCTCAGGATGAGTCGGGAACTAGTAATGCACCCACGACTCCTCTCGTTCAAGCAGGACCTTCACATTCGCCTTCTCCAGTACCATCACCGCACCCATCCGCAGGAGAGGTTCCTCCTGTCAGATACTTATTTTCGGAGGAGCAAGATATTCGTCGTTTTATTGTCCCCTATGGAGATTCGTAAGTAGCAAATAATATTTTAATTTTTATCCTATAGTTGATTATTTAATAATGCTTTTTTCTTTTATTATAGATTTGAAAATTCTGTCGTAGTTGTTCATGAAATAAATAGAATCGTGAATAATCACGGGTTGGGGGATTCTATGACTTATTCGAGCACTCCTTCTTCAATGAAAGAATTATGGTGGAGTGAGTTTAAGGTATAAATATTTTATTTTATTGGTGGTGATGGCGACGGTGGCCACAATGATGATGGTGGTGATCGTTATGTATGATTTTATTTTTATTTGTCTTCTAATTAGTATTTTAGAATACTTATTTGATTGTGTAATTTTTATATATTTTAATATTGTTTATTTTCTTTTAATAGGATTGAGGAGATATATGGATTTCACTGTACGAAAATGTAAGTATAAATTTTTTGCTTTCATTTTATTATAGATGAGTATCCTTAATTTTTATATAACTCTTAATTTAATCATTATGTTTTTTCTTTTATAATTTTGTGTCATCAATTTTTATTATTATATACAGTTCCACTAATAGAGATAGTTTTCATTTTCTAGGCTTGTAGTAAGCTCTCATTTTTTAGATTTATTTGATATATATGTTTGTTTGTACAGTTGAGTTTTATACTGCATACATTAATATTGAAGCTTGAGTTTTATCATGGTCTTTATCGTTGAGATCCTCAATAATAGTAATGCATAAGAGCGCGGAGGTTTTATGTTAGCAACATTACTGTCTATACTATTTCTTTTCATTATATTGCATAAGAGCATTACACATTTATATTGTTCTATTTCGTGAATATCTTATTTTTTTTCAATATTATCAGGTATTATAAATATCATTTTGAAGAATAGAGTCAGACCATCTCCTCTACTTTCTCCATGACACGTAGAAGCTTATTGAGACTTGTAATTATAACCAACATTATCTTTTGTGCCGACATTGACTTTTATCATGTCCATGTAAACTATTATATGTACTGTTTGTTATTTTGTTATCATGTAATGTAATGCATTAATTTAATGCTATCGATAGATAATCAGTTAGTGTATTTTTCACAAAAAAAATCTTCAGAAAATATCATAGTTATTGATTTTGATTTTAATTATTTGAGCTTTATTTTATTAAAATATTTTTTGTAAATATAATTTTTTAAAATATTTATTTATTTTGCGATGAATATATTTATGTTGTAAAAATCTACGACGAATATTAAAATTTGTTACAAATTCTACGATGAAATTATAAATTTGTCGCACAAAATTATTGAATTCGTTGCAAAAATCTGCGACAAATAAAAGATTTGTCGCAGTTTTTGCAACAAATTTATATTTTCATCCCAAAAATTCTGCGACAAATTCTGTTATCGTCGCAAATTTTATGATAAATTTTTTATTCATTGGAAATAATCAGCGACAAATTATGAAATTCGTCGCAGATTCTGCGACGAATTTCATAATTTGTCGCAAAAATTTTGCGACAAATTATGAAATTCGTTGCAGATTTTGCGACAAATTTTTAAATTTGTCCCAGAATATTTGCGACAAATTATGAAATTCGTCGCAGATTCTGCGACAAATTTCAAAATTCGTCGCAAAATTTGCGACAAATTTAAAATTTGTCAAAGAATTTGCGATAAATTTTGTAAAAATTTGCGTTAAATTTGGCAACGAAAATTTAATTTGTCGCAAATTTTTGCGACGAATATAAAATTTGTCGCAGATTCTGCGACAAATTAATTTTTTTCGTCGCAGACCTCTGCGACGAGTATTTGGCGACGAATTTTTTTTTGTCGCCAAATTGGTCGCAAAAATTTTTTGCGACGATTTTTTTTAGAAATTCGTCGCAAAATTCGTCGCAAAATCGAGTTTTTTTTGTAGTGTCATGGTGTCGAGTGTATTATAGTTTTTTCGCATTTAATTTATTTTCGTATTTTCTTTATTAGATTGTAATTATAGTTGTCAGTAGAGTTATGTTTGGTTTGAGTAGAGTTATATTTATATATTTATGGACTGGTATGTTTGTAGTTGGATTTATTTTGAATTTCATGGGGATATGTTGTTACTTTTATTTCTATCTATTATATCCTTATTAAATGTATGGTTATGGACTTTTCTTTACTCTTGTGATATCAGTCATATGAGGTTGTGTTATATATTGTTGAGTGATATATATAAATTTCCAGATTGTCCGCTATACAAGAGAGATATTAGTCGATTTTTGAGGGAGCATGGGCTTCTGGGGATGTGACACCTAATGTTGGAGAAAACAAGTTCATTTTAAACTCAATTTGAAATATACATTGTGCCGAACTTAGGAGTGTCCATTTGTCGGGTTCTGGAAATGTAATTTCAATTTCAGTTTGATCTATCGTAATCATTATTCTCACGCCTACTCGTTAGATTAATTCGAATCCAATCCAATTTTAATTTAGCACCCTCATTTCGTATTCGTTGATTTAATTCATATATTTATTATTATTATTATTGTATTATATTATATTATATTATATTTTTAAATTCAGAATTTGACACGTTTAATTTGAGCTGTAAGTTATGAAATTCTGTAGGAAATTGTTCGTTTAGATTATTCAATAATAGGATCATAATGCCCTCAGATAATGCTTATTATGACAACTCTAGTAGGAGATTGTTTGCCAGTGTCTAGCTCTTCAGCTGTCTCTTGCTACTATTCCATTCCAGTGTTGATTTTCTCTGTGAGCTTTATGCTCTCCTTTTCCGTTTTCATGAAAGAAGGGGGCAAAAGGAGAAAAGAGAATAGTTTTTGCACCAAGAAAAAGGATTGCCTTTAAGCTTTAGCTTTTGAGTTCTTGGCATATGTGCTCCTTGTTTTCCAATTTGGTGGCTAGCAATCACAGAGGAATGATGAAAGTACACAATCCTTTTCTTATTCAATGTCTTTCCCTTTGTCCTCTTTGGTTGCTTGGCAGGAGTTTTTTCTTGTTTAATGTCTTTGGCTAGCAACCACATTCTTTTTATTCTTTTCTTTCCCTTTTCTTCCTTTTTCTTGTAGAATGATACAACAAAAAAGCAGGCTAATTCAATTGAAATTTTTACATTAACTAAAATTTACATCTATCTAACTATATATCTAGCAATATCTCTATCCATTTGCTTAAATTTGGCCACTAATAATGACTGAAACTCTTCTGCTAGATCAACAAAACACACATGAAAATTCTCTCTTCCACAAGCACTAGAAAGAAGGCACAATGCCATAGCTTCCATCCGATGGCCTGTGCTCCGCATCCGGTCGCTTCACGAACCGGCCCTTGATCCTCGGTCGCATCTCGGCGTATGCCTTTCTTGATGCATACCTTATGATCTTCTCGAATTTCCTCGCCTTCCTCTTCTCTCTGTACTTGAGCACTTTGGCCTCCCTGTACATAGGAAACTGGGGTGCCATTTGGGGCAGTGGAGAGCAAGGAAGGAGCTTGATCTGGCCTTCTGTTATTGTAGTGTCCGGCACGATACTCGCATCCATGGATGCAAAGGATACCTGAGAATGATTTTGTAGAATAGCAACATCAAAAGAGGACTCCATTGGATCAATCACAGTTATGCACATAGTGAAATTTTAGCTCAACGATTGCTCAAATCAGTCATCATTTACTACAAGAGAAGGTTTCAGCTAGAATTTGATAAGAATGACTCACGCTGTGGCTGAGGGAATTGTCAGTGCAGCTGAATCCGGCAATGCAATTCGACACCTCGTATTCCAACTCCAATCCATAGCCTTCCTCTTGCTGCTGCAATTCTTGATGCTCTTTGACAGTTAGTAAGCAGAGAGGCGAAGGAACTACGCCCTCACTTAGATGATGATGGAGTTGTTGATGTTCCTGATTGTGGATCTCGTTACAGGCGTGGTTGTTGTAGCCGACGAGGTCCAAGTGCTCATCCACCTGATCGACACCGAATAAGGCCGCAGGGTTGTCGCAGTTCTTGCTATTGATCAATAGCCACGACTCTGCTTCGTCCTCGAGGACGTGGCGGTGCTCCTCCTCTGTCGGGGAGAGGAAGGGGGTTCCGTCGAGGGGGAGGGGGAGAATGGGGACGCGGTGGTGGCGTCGGGCGAGGGGGTTGGCGGAGTGGACCTCGGCGTCGCAGGCGGGGCAGAGCGCGGCGGCGTCGGCGTGGCAGGCGAGCGCGGCCGGGGCGACAGTGCACACCTCGCACACCCACACGCGCTCGTGCCGCGACGCCACGCGGTTCGCCGTGTGCACCCGCGCGTCGCACCCGCCGCACAGGAACGCCGCGTCCGCCCGGCAGTACACTGCGATCGGCGCCGTCCGGCACGCGTCGCACGCCCGCGCGCCGCCGCGGCCGCCAGGTCCGCCGAAGCTAGCGATCATCGAGTGAGAACGACGGCGGACACACGCGGCGCCCTCGCGATCGCTGCGATTGCACGACCTCTCGTGCTCATGGGAGAAGACACTCGCAGGATTGGATTTGGATTTGGATTTGCATTGGCGGCCGCCTTCGCCTCCTAATAACACTGCGACGACAGAAAAAAGAGAATCTAACGATCGACACGTGGAAGGCAGGGAGAGGGCGAGGCTCGGCCTAGTGGTCAGCCGAGCCCCAAGGCGACTGAGCTCCACCGCAGGGCCCGCCGTGTTTTGGCTTTTGGAATCAATGGTCGCGTAGAGGGATATGGGAATCGAACCAAAAGGAAGCAATGAAATAATTGAGAGAGTGTCGAGTCATTAAACTCTGGCTGGTTCAATCTTGATATAAAACTGATGTAGTGACCATGGCTTTATGCCAAGTGAGAAAGAAAGAAGACAAAAGAAGAAAAAAGAGGATTCCAAAAGGGTGAGGGATTTATGGCCATGGTTGCAGGGTTTGGAACCTCGAGGAGCGAGTGCTCAAGGCAGTGGATGAGGAAGATATTATGACCTCTGAAAAATCTATAACCCACATGGATAAAGCCATGCAGCATAAATATCTTCGGATCATGCACGTAAACATCGAGAGAGACAATGTAATGCTGTTTGTATGGCTCGAACAACATCCATTGGTTCCATACCGAGCAAACAATAACTGAAAAAGGAGAAAAAGAATTAGCTAAGACAGAATTAGCTCGAGAATTAAGGACCTGTAATCTATCACTGGTCGTTAAAGAGATTGAGAAGAGTATCGATCCTTTGTCTATGCTGTGGGCATTCAAGACTTGCATAGCCTGAAACAGGCAGTAAAAGGCTGTTTGAGAGGTTAATTACAGGGCATTCTGAGACAAAGAATGCATGTTGATACTGACCAAATTATGCTTTCAGTAACCCTTGAGAATTCAGATATTTTGATTGTGAATGGAGTAGCTAGGTATTATGGAACTCCAGCTAAACAACATCTGTATCAGGTATGAGATTGTTTAATTCTACTTATTTCAGAATTATTCTCAGCTTTCGTTTGAATATGTTTGTTTCAGTTGTTGAATATGCTTGTGATTTTAAAGAACTATAAAGAGAGCTTGTCAGATTCATTAATCTGCTGGTGTCGTTGAATGTTGCACAATGACTCTTGTATCAAATTATTATTTAGCTGAAACAGTTTGGTAAATGTGTTGTAAGGCGAAAACTAAATCCTTTTATTTTCGGAATATGAAACTAAATATGTAGAGTTTTTCCTTCCTTATTCTTTTTTAAATTCAAATATATAAATGAATAACATGAATTTGAATAATAATAAATTCTAGTGTCATATTTTTTGAATAAAATTAATTTATATTAAATAATATGTAAATATTTAAAATAATAACATTAATGGGAATTGCTTCAAGGCAAATAAATCTAAGTTCTCCCTATATTAAGTACCCGTGAACCTCTGCCCTCTGGTCTCCTCGTTCTCTTCTTTTTCATCTCCACCTGGTTCTGGTGCTCCGCAGTGATGGAAACGCAATGACGAGTTGGCTCCTTCTCCTCCCACCATGCCTCCAACGCCGCCAGCCTCCTCCGCCTCGTCGAGCTACTTCAACCTCCTCTGCGAGGACGACGCCGGCGAACTCGCCGACTCCCTCGCCGTCTTCGTATATGGCGAGCCGGAAGCCGATTCGACCCAGTTCCCTGCCGACTCCGCTGACCCCTCGGCCCGCCACCCAGAACCGCTGCCTCTCCCCTCGCCCAATTCTTCTCCATCCGCTTCCGATCACAAGGCTACAGAGTAAAGAAATAAGCAGAACTCTTGTTGCTGTTGTTGCTTAAAGGGAATTATTCTAATTATTTTAATTATTAGAAGACGTCAAATTTATCTTTTACCATCTAAAAGAGAACTATTCTAATTATTATGTCAGATATGCAAAAATACAAATCCATGTCAGAGTCGACAAACAGGTACACAATGTCATGATTTGATACAAATTTTGTCGGTGATTCTACAACTTTCAGTCAATCAATTATCCTATAAATATATCTTAAAATACTCTTATTTACACCCACTCTTTATGAACTCTCAAAACCTCAAAATTATAATTCGGTAGAAGGATAATTATTTATCATCTTAGATATTTATGGTTCCATCTTTAGCTATGACATATGTTGAAATTTTTCTTCCAAAAGTGGCACGAATCCTGAGACACTGGGCTTCTAGATCACCCGCCGGGAGCACTTCCCGATTTACCCTGACGACCGGTGAAAAACTTTCGTAGGGCCGGACCGATCGCCCAAGGTTAAAAAAACCTCATTAATCATTTTTTTCTTGGTAAACTATTATCTACTGAAGATATATTGATACTGAATCAACGCATCGTGTTACATCGAACTATAATATCCTAACAGAGTAATGTTGTACTATGACTCACATACGGTGCAAATAAGTGATAACTCAAATTTGTAAATTGTTAATTAAAAAATATATATATTCATTTATCTAATCATACGCAACATCTTTCATATTTCATATATTACTAAAAATCAACATATAACCCTTTATAGAAATATTCTATATATGACTAAAAATTTACTCATCATGCATCAATTTTGTCTTGATAACAATATTTTTTTTAATTTCGTCATAATCATTATCTTATAAAAGATAGAAAAATAAATATTATCGTGTTTTATGAGTAATCAAAAATGACCTCTACTATCGTCAAAATTCTTCATTCAAAATTTTTGTTGGTGAACAATAAATAAATTAGTTTGGCATGCCCGACTTATTCATCACTCTCTTCGCATTGTTCAATCGAACATCAATAAGTACAGTTTACCTACTTTCTTGTCCTCCACTCCATCTCACTCATGTAGGGTATGCTTAGAATCTATAAGTCATAAGTTTATTTTTCTGATCGTGTTTCTAATTTTCCATTTGAGATAATTCATTCGAATATTTGGAGTCCTACACCTATCTTATCTAACGAGATTTTCTATATTATGTTACTTTTATTTATCATTTTAGTAAATATACTTGACTCTATCTTTTGAAACATATTCTGTCATTTTAAAAAATAAGTTGAATAATATTTTAATCACAAAATACTCTCTTTTCTGTTGATGCAGTCTGGCCCGGTTGTTGTTTTGGTGTTTGACAATGATTTAAGTTTGGTTGAGCGAATTAGGGTTAAAGTCCTGGTCGGGGGCTGGGCATGAAACCCTGGTGAGTGAAGCCAGGTCTTAGCTTGTGAAGCTAGGTTGAAATCCCGGTGAGTGAAGTCGGGTCCTGGTGAGTGAAGCCAGGTGATGAAAATCCTGATGAGTGAAGCCGGGTCCTGGCGAGTGAAGCCAGGTGATTGAAAATCCCGGTGAGTGAAGTCGGGTCCTGGTGAGTGAAGCCAGGTGAGGGAAATCCCGGTGAGTGAAGTCGGGTCCTGGTGAGCGAAGCCAGGTGATGAAAATCCCGGTGAGTGAAGCTGGGTCCTGGTGAGTGAAGCCAGGTGTTGGAAATCCCGGTGAGTGAAGTCGGGTCCTGGTGAGTGAAGCCGGGTGGTGAAAAGTCGTAATTCGGAAGGGTTGGGTGAAAAGTCCTAGCTTGGAGGGCTAGGTGAAAGGTCCTAACTTGGAGGGTTAGGTGCAAATTCCCATCCTGGAGAATTAGGTGAAAAAGTCCTGGCTTGGAGGGTCAGGTGCCTAGCTTGGAGGGCTAGGTTGGATGATGTTCTAACTCGGAAGGGTTGGGTGAAAAGTCGTAGCTTGGAGGGCTAGGTGAAAAGTCCTAACTTGGAGGGTTAGGTGCAAATTCCCAACTTGGAGGGTTAGATGGAAAAAATCCTTAGCTTGGAGGGCTAAGGTGGATGAATTCCTAGCTTGGAGGGCTAGGTTTGAGTCCCTGGATCGGTCTGGTGACCGATTAGGGACATTGGCACGCTGCTCCTTCGTGGATCGGTCTGGTGACCGATCCAGTGATGTCTGATCAGACTGGTGACCGATCAGGGAACACACAGTGAGGTTGGGAACCTATTGTGGGGCTCCTGATCGGACCGATGACCGATCAGGGAGCAGGCTGCTTCCTCACTGCCTTGCTCCTGATCGGTCTGGTGACCGATCAGGGAGCAGACGGTGAGTGAGTTCCCTTGCTGATCAAAGTCCTGGATCGGTCCGGTGACCGATCAGGGACTTTGGATCTGATTAAAAAATCACTGTTCATCTGTCCTGATCGGTCTGGGTGACCGATCAGGCTTCACTCTGATCGGTCTGGGTGACCGATCAGGCTTCACTCTAATCGGTCTGGTGACCGATCAGGCTTCACTCTGATCGGTCGGGTGACCGATTAGGCGTGTATAGCCGCGAGAGCTGGGAATCCCAGCGAAGCAGTGGATCGGTCTAGTGACCGACCCACACGCCCTGGATCGGTCCGGTGACCGATCACTTTAATTCAAATATGCTGTCAGAAGTCTATTTTCACTGCCGATTCTCTGCTACTTGCTGATTTCTTTTTGATATGCATTGCTAAGCCTCTGTTGGAGTGTGCAGGTGATAGCAGGTGATTCAAACACTCAAGGAGGGTCAATGGGAGGCTTTCCTTGGAGCAGGTTTGGATCTATTGTGTTTTCAGGTCTCAACGGCGTCTGGCGCAACTGGCAACTGACGAAGGCGCGGCTGGCAACTGACGGAGGCTCAACTGGAGGAGTGTCCAGTGGACTGAGTGCTCAGAGATGTCAGTGGGTCAGGGTGTGAGTCAGTGGTGCTGATGGAGCTAGCGACGTTGAGCAGGAGCTTAAGAGACAAAGTTGGATGCAGAGGAGCGCAGGCGAAAAAGACAGAAACTTGGGAAGTTTAGCTGGGCTGTGTTCGTGCTCTCTGTTGCTTTGTGCTTGAGCGATCTTGTTACATCTTTGTGAGCTTGTCTTCTCGAGTGTCTCTGTGCTTAACTTGTATCTTCTTGAGATCACGTGTGGAGAGGTTTCTCCACCGAGAAGGAGTCTCCTACTATCCGGAGTTCACCGAGGCTTGATCTGCCGACGATCAAGGGATCGCCCACCTCACGAGCACGCCAAGGAGTAGGGGCAAGTTATCCCCGAACCTTGTATATCGCTGTGTTAGCGTTGGTTTGATTCCTTTCTCTGTTTTACTCTTCCTGTTGCATTTTGTTTCTGCTGCTACTAATCTGATCACAGGAAGAAAGTTTTAGAAGAGGGGGCGATTTGAGTGTCTGGCTATATTCACCCCCCCTCTATAGCCATCTCGTTTCCAACATTTTCATTCTGATTAGGGATGTGAATATCAAGCTCTCCATTGTTATCTTTTCTCTTGTGAAATTGTTTATAAGTCTCTTGCCCTCACACTCCGGAGCAAAATGGTTCTACTGAGGAAAAACATAGATATATAGTTGAAATTGCTTCTGTACTTCATCATTCATTAATTCCGTATAAATTTTGGGATAAAGCTATTTGCATTGCAATATATCTCTTAAATTGATTTCTACTCTATTGCTCTCAATCATAAGTGTCATATGGAAAAACTTTATAATCAAACTCCTTATTATACTTTTCTTTGAATTTTTGATTGTGCATGTTATCTGTGGTTACTCTCTACTCTAAATACAAACTTGACTCTCATTCACTCCAATATATTTTTTTTGGTTATAGTAATTTATACTATCAGTATTGTTACTTACATATACGAACATGATGATATATATTATACGACATATTACTTTAAATGAGTTTCTTTTCCCTTTTTTAACAGGTTTTTCTAATTTCTCTTCAACATACAAATAGTACATTCTTGATGGCACATAATATTCTATTAGATCATAAATATTTGACCCTTTCAACTAGAAATTATAATATCAAAAGTGATGACATCTTAGGTCTTGTTCTAGAACTCTTTGATAACTCTCTTATAATCACTCCAAGTGATGGCATGGCATCTTAGGTCATGTTCCAGAATGTGATGGCATCATAATCACTCCAAGTGACTAATATAACAAGAGTAGGACACACTAACAATATCAAACGAAATATTATTTTGGAATCCATTCTATATCTAATAACAGAAGCGACATCAATCAAAGATAATATACTTTCTAGTTTAATTTGGATCCTTATATAATACAAGTCTTCCATCAAAATCACAATATCGACCTACTTCCTCATCATCATCAACAAATAATTCAAATAATGATGTTCGCATGCTTTCCTTAAATGGCATATGCGTACGATACCCACCAACGACAACTCAACTTTCCTTTCCACGAGCTCTAATGGTCTCCTTTAAATCTATTGAACCGGCTTATTTTTTTACAAGTAAATAAGGATCCAACTTGACATATTGAAATGACTACGTACAAAATTTGATATACTTTTTCGCAATAGATATGATGCTCTAGTGGTCTCCTCTTGCCTCCGGAGTTATGGTGCAGTGGTAGGGCGACTAGTTGCTATCTCAGGTATCTACGGTTCGATTCCCAGTTACGGCATATTTATAGAAATTTTTCCTCTAAATGGGGCGTGACCCCTGGGACGCTGGGCTTCTAGATCGCCCACCACGAGCGTTTCCCGATTTATCCTGGTGGCCGGTGAGAAATTTCCCTTGGGACGGACTGATCATCCGAGGTTGAAAAAACTTCGTTAATCATTTCTAATGGTCTCCTCTTGTAAAATGCCTCTTCCAAGTTGATAGTGCCCCCACGAGCTGGATCGGATGGTAAGACGCCTGATCGTTTGCGTCAGGATCACAAGTTCGAGGGTCACCAGTTGCGCACGGGGATAAAATCCTGATCTGCTGACTTTGATCCTCTCGATCCTAAGCGCCTCACCACACCAGTGATAACCGTGGTTTACTTCTCTCTGGATTCCTATGGGGCCATGATAATCGTGATTTACTTCCCTCTGGATTTTTATGGAGCCGCTAAAGTGACGGTAACGTTTTATTTTTTTTTCCCTCTTCCAAGTTGATAGTGAATCGGGCGAAGGCTCAGTTCACTCGGTTCATAATGTGGAGGGCACCGGTCCAAGCTGGTTTCACAAGCAATCAAACTCATCCTCTTTCTACAATTCAATTTGCACTGGATTCACGGTATCCCCTCAAAATCCGCTGCTATCCATCAAGACATTTTTATGTTTTTCGCCCTATAAAAGTTTAGTCATTTCCATATTATAAGCAAATAAAAAAAGAACAATAATGATTCGCACAAAAAGGTTAAATGAATAGTAAAAAATGGTTATTTGAGGGGATTTATATTTGTTTATTAACTGATTGGTCTTTATCATAAAACTAATAGTCCTTTTTCCACCAATCCGCCTGTTCAAACTAATAGTCATTATTATTTCTTCTGTTCTGCCGGTCGAAAGTTGAAACAAGTTGCAGTGCAAACGTACGGCAGAATAAAAGTCCCAGAATAAAGAATGACCCAAATGAATCGCCAACAACTTGCAGTTCAATTTCACTGTATTGACAATCCTCACCATTCTTCGGTGAGCAAAATGAATCGCAATACGGAATAGATGCAATACGGCATAGATGATAAATGACGATTTGTTCCTCCTTAGTACCTGTTAATTGGTCTTTTGAGCTAATATAAAAAAAATAAATTATAAAAATTATTAATCTGAATACTGTGACTAACGTGTGAGGAAGACGGATACATTAATTTTATTAAATTTTAATTCTCAAATTTTAAGATAATAATATTCGTATATTAATTATCAATTTATTCCGTCTCAATAAGAAATAAGAAATAGATAGGGCAAAAGATCGATATTTTCCTTATAAAATATTAATCATTCCCATATTATTAGTCAATAATAAAAATAATAATAATTCTAATTAATCATCAAAAGGTTAAATGATTAGTAAAAAAAAGTGATATTTTCCTTATAAAATATTAATCATTCCCATATTATTAGTCAATAATAAAAATAATAATAATTCTAATTAATCATCAAAAGGTTAAATGATTAGTAAAAAAAAGTGATTTGACAGGTGATGAGGTTGAGCATCCCATGGCTGACACGTGGACTGAAGAAGCTATGCGGCAGCAGCTATCGAGTCAAAATGGCTCTCTGGCCGGGATGCCCGGGACCCCCTCGGGAGGGGAATCCCAAGGCCAACTCGAATAAGCACAGTCCTGAGGATACCTTCAGAAGGATACACCCCCGAGCTCACCTCGGGGGAATGTTCCTGAGACCACCTCGGGAGGACGAATACCCCCTCCCCCGGGGCGAACAGCTGCGAGATCACCTCGAGATGGCAGAGCCCAAGGAGAGCTAAACTTTAAGTAGTGGTCTGTTTTCCTCGGATCGGTAGATCATCATCATCCATTATTATGGAGTAATCACGACCCTCAAAGTCGTAATCGTCGCAACGACCCTAGCGTGAAGAGTCGTGAAGACCGTTACTAGGATGATCCAGTAACCGATAATCGGGGAGGACGTGGCACAGATCATGGGGACGCATGAAGGCAGCCGCCGGCCCGCCGCAGGTATAAAAGGTCCAACCCCTCTGGTTAAGGGGTTACGTATTTTCTTCGACTCACATACTGTTTTGCCTTCTTTTCATCTTCTCCATCAAGGTACTGACTTGAGCGTCGGAGTGGGCTCCGCTTGACAACCTCCGGCGTGTTCCCCTAATGCTCGTATTAATCTCTCAGGGTGTAGAGTTCCTCCTCTAGCATCAGCATCCGTGCGGGATGAACCCTGGTGACTGGCCATCGACGTCGATTCCTTCCGGAACAAGTTTGGCGCCATCTGTGGGAAACCAGTAAAGGACCCGAAGGAGCGCCGATGGCAGAGCCGTCGGGACAACCCATTGTCCTGACAAAGGGAGAACTGGATCGCTTGGTAGCCAACGCCATCAAAGAGGCGCTCCATCAGCAACAAATGGAGCCCGCTGCTTCACAGCGAGGGGTTTCTGAGCAAGAGGAGATCCCAGTGGTCTCTGGAAGTCCTCCTAGAGGGGCCTCACTAGAAGTCCTATCGGGGTCCTACGAAGACCTGCAAATCGATCTCGCTCACCCGTGAGAGGATAAGGGACCTAAAGAAGAACGGAGGGGCGTCGAGAGCGAGGAGGTTCAGATTCACCCTCAACTGGAGGGAGGACTCACGAAGATCGCCACCGACCTTGCACCAGAATTAAGAAGTCACCTTCTTGATTGCCTGCAGAGTCATAAAGATGACTTCGCCTGGGCCACCAAAGAAATCAGAGGGGTTCCCCCAGGTTTAGCCATGCATCACCTGCACGTTACCCCGGGAGCCCGACCAGTGAAGTAGAGGCGGAGACACTTTGTACCAAAACAAGACAAGACTATCCGGGATGAAGTCCATAAGTTGTTAAAGGTCGGGCACATCCGAGAAGTTCAATTCCCGGCTTGGTTAGCCAACGTGGTCCTCGTCCCTAAGCCAGGAGGGAACAGAGGCGGAGACACTTTGTACCAAAACAAGACAAGGCTATCCGGGATGAAGTCCATAAGTTGTTAAAGGTCGGGCACATCCGAGAAGTTCAATTCCTGGCCTGGTTAGCCAACGTGATCCTCGTCCCTAAGCCAGGAGGGAAATGACGGGTTTGTATCGACTTTCACGACTTAAATAAAGTCTGCCAAAAGGATTGTAATCCCATGCCGAATAGACCGGTTAGTAGATTCCACGGCCGGTTGCGAGTTCATTTCGATGTTGGATGCTTATCAAGGCTACCATCAAGTCCCCCTCGCGCCCGAAGACCAGGAGAAAGTTAGCTTCATGATAGCCGACGACACATACTGCTACAATGCAATGTCTTTCGGATTGCGCAACGCTAGGGCAACGTACCAGCGGATGATGGACAAAGTCTTCAGGCATTAGATTGGGAGAAACATTGAGGTGTACGTGGATGACATCCTGGTTAAGACAGACAAAGGAAAAGACATGATAGCCGACTTAGAAGAGACGTTCGTCATCTTGAGGGCCAACAAATTGAAGTTGAATCCAACCAAATGCTTATTCGGGGTGAAAAGTGGTCGGTTCCAAGGCTATGGTGCAGCAGTAGAGGGACTAGTCACTATGGTAGATATCCGCAGTTAGATTCCCAGCTACAACGTATTTTGCAGGAATTTTTCCTCCAAATGAGGTGCGAATCCTAGGAAGCTGGAGCCGCAATGGGATGACCCGTATGTTATCACTAAAAAGCTCACAGGGGGTAGCTACTATCTAGAAGATGACAAAGGCAAGGGGCTAGAAAGGTCATGGCATGCCAACCATCTCCGCGCCCTATCGCACTCGATGAGGTGTTGAGTTGTTTGCTTACCTTCTGTATTCTTTATTGTAGTTCAATAAATAAAAAGAGTAAACAGAATATTACGCGAAAAGCACTGAATCCTTGCCTGAGCAAAACCACACTACCTCCGCGGTGAGTAGGCTAGGCTTGGCCTCGGTGCTGCACATGTCCGGCCAAGAGTTGCAAGTAGGTTTGGCCTTGATGTTGCACATGCCCGACCAAGAGCTGTGAAACCCTACTACCTCCGCGGTGAGTAAGCTTGACCTCGGTGCTGCACATGCCCGGCCAAGAACTGCGAAACCCTACTACCTCCGCGGTGAGTAGGCATGGTCTCGGTGCTGCACATGCCCTGCCAAGAGCTACGAAACCCTACTACCTCCGCGGTGAGTAGGCTTTGTTGGGACCTTGTGGTTTAGCTAGAGGGGGGGTGAATAACTACTTTTAGATTTTTCTTCCTACAAGTTGTTAGTGCACAAGCGGAATAACAAAGACTAAAACTAACAACTAAGAAAGATACACCGATTTACATGGTTCGGAGATGAAACTCTTACTCCACGGCTGTCCGTAAGGTGGACGATCCCGATCCTTTGGTGGATGATTCCCCGGAACACCTTTGGCTAGCTCTTGTCGCTCCTTGTGGATGGAGAAACCTTGCCACAATCCTTGGACAATCTCTGAGCACTTGTAGGCTACTAACAGGCTTTGACCAAGCTTGTTTCGCCAAGGAAGAACAGCAAAAAACGAGTCCTCTTAAATAGTGCTCGAGCCTGTTCTGACCGTTACCAGTCGACTGGCCCTGGGGAAGTCGACTGGTCTTCGCGAATTCAAATGTCACAGCCTAACAATTCGCATTCTGGTCGACACCAGTCAACTGCATCAGTCGACTGATCCTCTACCAGTCGACTGATCTCTTAGTGTTCTACCTCAGTCGACTTATCAAGCATCAGTCGACTGCCACCTAGGATCTCCCTACCCGAGTACAATTCTCTTAGCACTCGAACCCTAGGATTTCCCTTCCCGAGTACAGTTCTCTCAACACTCGAATCCTTATGACTCAGTTGACTCTTCATTCAGCAGCCTCGATCTGTTGCATCCAAGCCCTCTTCGACTTTGGCTCTCGTCCCTCGGATGCACGCAAGCCCACGGCTCGTCTCCCATGTCATCCTTCACGTATGCCTCGAAGTCCACTTCTCTTGGCTCATCGTCCCTGCTTTGTCCATGGTCCCTCGGATGCACACAAGCCCACGACTTGTCTCCACACACAATCCTTCACCGGACCCGAAGACGTCCAACTAAGTCTTTGTATATCCGGCAAACCTATACACTCACATACACATATTAGATTAACATGAAATCCTAACTTAATCATATTGGTACACACATCAAAACTCATGATCTACCCGATCACACTTGGGTCAATTGCACCAACAATCTCCCCTTTTTGATGTGTGACAATATGTTTAAGTTAGGTGAAAAAACAACAATAACAATAGCAATTGAAAATTACAGACATAGTAAGCAGCATAAACATGCATCCTCCCCCTTAACCTATGTCCTCCACATAATTTTCAATCTTCCCATAACCACTAGTTAAGTTAACACTAACTTAAACCACAAGTCACATGTTAAGTCAAACCTAACTTAAACCACAAGTTCTCCCCCTTTGACACCATCAAAACGATTGTCCCAAGCAATACTTACCACTGGTATCAATGAGAACAACTTCTTATTTCTGAAAACCTCCAGAAATCATAAAACAGTAGCACCAATCGACTGCGTCAGTTACCAGTCGGTTGGTGCCTTCGAACTGCAATTCCACAGAATGATCAGTCGACTGCCCCTCATACACAGCATTTTGAATTTTCAGCCGAAATTCAGAACCCCCTAATTAATTCCACAAAATTCAAAAATTTCTGAAATTTTGCAAGCATATTTCTTATGGTGTATTCTATCCTAGAAAAATATGGTTTCGTGAAAATACCAAATTTTCTTGACTTTTTGACAAAAATTCCAATTCATTGAAAATAATCCATTTTGTATCAATCTTCTATCCTAGGTTTGAACCCATGTGTTCTCCAAGTTTATCCTATACCATTTAAAACATAGAAATGTTTTCAAAACTCCCCCCTTTTCTCATATAACTCCTCAAGACAGAAAAAGTGATAAAAGCTCCCTTTTATTATAATCTCTAGATGGAGGGTAATTTGAAATTATCATATATATCATGCACGCATACTTCATAATTAATGTAAAACCATTTCATTTAAGCAAATATAAGAAGTGAATCAAAAATGCATATGAAAACATAAATAAGTACTACAAGGGTCATAACCCCGAAATCCCAAAATATTACAATGTCAAATATAGTGTTTGAGAGATAATAAAAATGCCTAAGCTAAATACACTCTCAACACCATCATCACCAAATCATGCTAAGTCTACATATCATCGCCTGAAGGAGGAGGAGGAGGGGCCTGATACATGAGGTTCCAGCGCTGCATCATCTCGTACATGTCATCCTGTCGCTGCTGGAACCCCTGAAAGTGCTCCACAAGACCGTGAACCTCCCCTGAATAGCAACCTACCACTGTTGGAAACTCTAGAAGTCCTCCCGAAGTCCATGCATCACTGTCTCTAGTCGGGAGAGCCGCTCCTCCGTAGTCCCAGCAGGAGCAGCAGTAGGAGTAGCCTCCTCATCCTCATCATTATCAGAGCTGGAGGAATCAGGACGACGTCGTCAGACCAGCACTCCTTGCCGTCTCTCGATCCCAGCCAAGGAGAGCTGCCGAGAACCAATCTGGTCGTAGTCCTTAGACAGTTGATGTACCTGACCCCTAGTGATTTTAATACCTCTAGACAAAAAGAATTCGGTCAAAATATGACCGAATGACATGTAGATTTTCCTATTGATGTCATGCGAAAAATGGACAATGGAGGCAAATATATAGCGGGTGATGTCTATGTCAAGTCTCCTCTCTAATGCATACATCATCACCAAGTGAGGTAGCCGAATCTTTGACCTCCCCTTGGTGACAATAGGTAGAATGTAGTCCAGGACGATTTTATACAAGACGTTGCTCACTGGACTCATGCGCCTAGCTATGAAGATACGTTGTAGAGGTGGTCGAGGATTATCAAAATAATGACGATAAATTTGGTCGATGGTGACATTGGGCAAGGTCAATGGCTCAGTGACAGTGGGGAAACATGTGAATGGGTTATCGGAAACCATACACCCTAAAAATGATCCTAATACTATAGGTGTAAAAAGAATGGTGACCCCCTGTACCATAGACTCATACGTCCCGTCATCAAGACTACTACATGTAAGATTAACATAAAATTCCTTGCATAGGTCGAAATTGACATAACGCTGACAGTATACTAGTTTCTCTAACCCAAAATGAGTGATTATCTCAATAATGTGAGGAGTGATCTCCTGAAAATACGATTGATTGAGATATCTACAATTCATCAAAATGAAGTCAACATTGTTAAATACCTGCCAGCAAGCCTCGGAACGGAACCGAGGTGTCGCAGGATCTAAGGACTGCTGTTGGGATGATCCCTCACCAACCCTTTTCTTTGACCTAGCCCTAAATGCAACCATCATATGCATGTACCAAAAATGACACAACCAAGAAGAAAAACAAGGCAAACATACACAAAATGAAAAGTTAGTCATGAATCATGAACCAAATGAGAAAAATATAGCAAATGATTCATTACCGTTTCTCCGGTCGTTGCATGATGACTAATGCTCAAGGTTGACTCAAGAAGGGTATTTTTCTTGCCCTAGACTCGGATCTTAATTGAAGGAGGGCTAGAAACTCGATTTCAGGGCCTTGGGAAGGCTTAGAGTTGTTGGGGAGGTCGAGGGAGAAGAGAAATCGCAAGGGGGGCACTAAAACCCTAGGTTCAGCCCCCCCCCCCCCCCCCCCCCCCCCCCCCCCGTGCGGCTGTTCTTTTAAAAGATTTCCTGTATCAGTCAACTGCCCCAGGGCCAGTCAACTGATGAATTATACAGAAAGATCAATCAACTGTTGTATTGAATATCCTAGTTTCTGATTTAAACTAGATCAGTCAACTGCCTCTGCATCAGTCGACTGATACCCTAATTTCAACATTTCTGACCCAACTTTAGAAATGCATCAGAAATTTCACAAATCTCCAAAAAATTTTAAATTTTGTGGAGAGGTTTGTGGTACCCGTGTTACTTGAGAAAAATACATTTACCCATGTATCTATCACCAATCCTAAGATTGACACAAAACTTAAAACTATCTAAATGGTTCAATTGAACCTTGACCTAAAATCCTAGTTTTGACCTCTCCTTGATGTATCTTTTCATCCACAACCTTAACGCATCCTTAGCATTGGTTTATATGATATCTACACATTAAAAATCAATTTTCATGCAATATAGCTCCATTGTCATATTTTTGCATGGTACCTTACTTTTGGTGTGCTAAATTCCTAGGATTAAGACTCAAATTTGTCTCTAAATCCTTTGGCACATTCCACAACCCATCTAGTCTCCTTGGAAAAATCCTCCTGAGTTCCATTGACCATGGACCCCATCTTGACTCCTAGAGCTCCCCTTGAGCTCTTAACCTTAGTTACCTCCCTAGGTGACCTCATCTATAATTGTAAGACCACACCGGTGTATCTCCGGTGATTTTTGGCCTTCAACCCTAACCTTCTTAACTTTGTACACTTTTTCCTTGGTTATGTTCTTCTTCTTCTCTTTAAATGACCTTCCCTTGCCATTTTTGGCCTTCCCCTTGCTATAATCATATGACATCCTTGCACATGACTTTTCCATAGCATTTGATCTACTAGGTTGGTATCCTAGACCCGATCTATCATTTTCGGGGTTTTGACTACCTGACATCATGCCTAAGCCCTTAGATCCACTAATGAATCATTCTAGGGTTTTCTCTAATTTGTCAAGCTTTGCCCTCAAAGCTTGATTTTCCCTCTCTAGGATTTTAACCCTAGCTTCACCATGTCCATCTTGGACATTTCTAGATCTACCCATTTGTCTAGGCATATATCTCCCTTTCTTTGGATTAATGCCTTGGTCCGTAGGTTTAAAAATTCTAAGTTTATAATGATACATAAATTACTTAGGATTTTGAGATACAACATTAGCCCTATTTTTATCATGATATCTAAAACCAAAATTATGCATAGGCAAATCATTTTCATTAGTCCTAACATGCATGGAGGAATTTGAAAAACGCTTAAAGTTAGGGATTACCTCCCTTATCCTTGTAGCTCTCTCTTGATATGAGCTTTTCCTCTCCTTCTTTTTCTCCCACTTCCTCAAATGCTCCAATTTCTTGAATTCTCCTTTCCTTGAGCATTTGGTGTGGTAGTGTCCTAGCTCACCACACGTGTAACACCTAATATATTTTTTCTCCTTCTTTTCCCTGCAACCCATGTTAGATTTTAAATAAATTGACTTAGGTTTACCTCCTTTCTACCTAATGGACAATTGTCCTTGTAGTGTCCCTTCTTGTTGCACCCAAAGCAAATAATATGGTCTTTTGACTTTGCTTTGGTTGAGGTGGATGCTTCTTCTTGCTCCGGTATCGAGGTTGGTCTCTCCTCCCCCTCAATCCTTGAAGTGGAGACTTCCTCTTCTCCCTTTGATGAAGTGGATGATTCTTTACTTTCTTGTGCCACTTCACTTGATGGATGACTCTTTCGCCTCTTTCTCCTCCTCTTCGGATGTTGAGCTTCTTTCTTCATCCAATTGATCCTTCTCCTCTTCTTGGACCATTAAGATCATTTCCTTGAGCTCTTCCACTAATTGGACTTGTGTAGAATTTTCATGCAATGCTGATACCTTGCTCCATAATTCGTGTGTGTTTTTGTATTCACCTACACCACTAATTATATTATTAGGTAAAATATTAAGTAATATTGAAATTATCTTTTCGTTTGCCTTTGATTGGGTTTGTTGCTCATTATTCCAATACCGTGGTCGGAACTTTTTCCCATTTTTATCTCTTGGAACTTCGAATGGCTTTTTTAGTGTCATCATGCAATCCCAATCCATGTCAAACCAAGTCTTTGTCTGCATCCTCCAATAGTCGAAACTCTCACGGTCGTAAGGAGGTGGAACACTAATTTCATCCCCCAATCTTTCTTCAATCGCCATTTCCTCTGGCGTTTTGCTCTCTCGGCGGTTAATCCATAGATGAGCGAACCTCGCTCTGATACCACTTGTTGGGACCTTGTCGTTTAGCTAGATGGGGGTGAATATCTACTTTTCTATTTTTCTTCCTACAAGTTGTTAGTGCGCAGGCGGAATAATAAAAACTAAAACTAACAACTAAGAAAGGCACGCCAATTTACATGGTTCGGAGATGAAACTCCTACTCCACGGCTGACCGTAAGGTGGATGATCCCGATCTTTCGGTGGATGATTCCCCGTAACACCTCCGGCTAGCTCTTGTCGCTCCTTGTGGGTGGAGAAACCTCGCCATAATCCCTGGACAATCTCTGAGAACTTGTAGGCTACTAACAGGTTTTGACCAAGCTTGTTTCGCCAAGGAAGAACAGCAAAAAATGAGCCCTCTTAAATAATGCTCAAGACTATTCTGACCATTACCAGTCGACTGGCCCTGGGGCAGTCGACTGGTCTTCACGAATTCAAATGTCACATCCTGACGATTCGCATTCTGGTCGACAATAGTCGACTGCATCAGTCGACTAATCCTCTACCAGTCGACTGATCGCTCTGTGTTCTAACTCAATCGACTGATCAAGCATCAGTCGACTGCCACCTAGGGTTTCCCTTCCCGAGTACAATTCTCTTAGCACTCGAACCCCAGGATTTTCCTTCCCGAGTATAATTCTCTCAGCACTCGAATTCTCACGACTCAGTTAACTCTTCATTCAACAGCCTCGATCTGTTGCATCCAAGCCCTCTTTGACTTTGGCTCTCGTCCTTCGGATACACGCAAGCCCACAGCTCATCTCCCATGTCATCCTTCATATATGCCTCGAAGTCCGCTTCTCTTGGCTCATCGTCCCTACTTTGTCCACGGTCCCTCGGATGCACACAAGCCCATGGCTTGTCTCCACACACCATCCTTCACCGGACCCGAAGACGTTCAACTAAGTCTATGTGTATCCTGCAAACCTGCACACTCACATACAAATATTAGATCAACATGAAATCCTAACTTAATCATATTGATACAAACATCAAAATCCATGATCTACCCAATCACACTTGGGCCGATTGCACCAACGGGCTTAGCCTCGGTGCTGCACATGCCCCACCAAAAGTTGTGAAACCCTACTACCTCTGCGATGAGTAGGCTTGGCCTCGGTGCTGCACATGCCCAGCCAAGAACTACAAAACCCTACTACCTCTGTGGTGAGTAGGCTTGGCCTCGGTGCTGCACATGCCCGACCAAGAGCGACAAAATCCTACTACCTCCGTGGTGAGTAGGCTTGGCCTCGATGCTGCACACGCCCGATCGGAGCTGCAAAACCCTACTATCTCCGCGGTGAGTAGGCTTGGCCTCGGTACTGCACTTACCCCGCCAAGAGCTGCAAAACCCTACTACCTCCACGGTGAGTAGACTTGGCCTCGGTGCTGCACATGCCCGGCCAAGAGCTTCGAAAACCTACTATCTCTGTGGCGGGTGAGTTTGCTACTTCACCCTTTTAAGTCAAGAAGGAACCTGGGCTCCTTGCTTCGAACTGGGCGCTGGCTACATAAGCGGCTGGCTCCTTGGGTCGGGGGCAAACATTTTAAGAATAAGCAAACAGGACAAGAAATTACTCAGGACACAGGAAGTCAAGGGATGCTTTCATGCACGGCTCAAACGATTACATATCTGACCCGCCACGAAAAAGGAAACCACTATGAAAAATAAAGTAGGCACAACAAACGAGGAATGACCAAGGAAGCAAGGCCCAGGACGAGGGAGAATCCTATAGTTCCTGCTCTTCAGGAGGGAGCTTGTTCCAAACCCGGCTAACACTCGCGGCGCTCAGATCTCCATCGGGCTTCAGCAGTTGATCCTTCTTCAACTGGTTGATGGCACCACTGAAGCCTTGTTTGAGGCGCTTCAATGCCTGCCCGGCTAAAATATCACTGTACTCGTCATATTGTAGGAACTTAGCCTTAAACTCCGCCTTGGCTCTGGACAGTTGGGTTGCATGGTCAATCTTCTATTTCTATAGCTCAGCCTCAACCTCCTCCTTGGCAACCTTCAGCTTCGCCACCTCCCAGGACAAGCGATCCTGAGCCCCCAATATTTCCTGGAGCTTCTGAGTAGCGGTAGACGCCTGGTCCTGGGCTTGAGTGACTTTGTCCTGAAGGTCAGAGGCATAAGAGGTTGATAGCTCTAGGTCGTATTCTTTTAGAGCCAGCAAGCGCTCCCGTTCTTCATTCCTATCCTCTAGAGCTTTCTTCGAGGATTACAGGAGCTGGATGTGATCGGACAACTCTTTCGTCTAAGCCTGGAGCTGCTCCCACTCCTGGGATAATTTTTGCAAGTCCTCGGTGAGAGCTTGGTTCTTCTCAGACCCGAGGCATTCTCGGAGCCGGTAACCGTGCAATGTCTCCTCAGAGGCCAGCAAAGTACTAAGACAATTCTCGACCTTCACCCTCAGGGCCCGGCTGACCTCCAACTGTAGGAGGCCCACCTCGCGGGCACGACCAGCCTCCACTTCTGCTGTCGCTACTCACTGGAGAAGGTCTTCAGTGACCCCACCGAAAAGTAGCTGGCAGCTCGTAGCCGCACAGTTGGAGGCGACCTACGATGTGGGAGAAGGATGATCATAGCAAAACAACGAAACAAAGAGGAAGAGCTCAACCACACTTACCGTCAGTAGGGACTGGTGTAGCATGCCCAGGTATCGGGCTAAGCCAGCCAACCGCCCCAGCTGAACAGGAGGAGAGAGAATTTCCTCAGCCGGGCGACCTGACTGGTTGGGGACGTCTCTCAGGTCGGGGACGTCCTCCTCCGAGCTGGACGCTATCTGCAGACCATCTGAGGGGGTCCCCTTTATTCGGATGGATTGGGAGCCTTTTGTCTCCATTTTCTTCATCGTGGGGACCTTCCGGCGAGAGGGGGGCACATCGAGTGAAGCCTCCTTGCCACGTTGGGTAGCAGGAGGGTCAGCTGGAGTGGCCAAGTCACCAATAATAGGAAGGAGGCCGCCACAGTGGGAGAAGGAGGCTCTTCCCGAACTCTCTAGGACAGTGGCACCGTGCCCTCTTCATCAATGGAGGGCAAAAGCTCCGAGGCTGGGCCCTTCTTCAACCTCTTCAAGGGGCGAGGCTTGAGGACCAACCACTTCCACTGTCTTTTCTCGGTCACCTGGGACTCTGGTTGCTTAGCATGAGGAGGGAACGCAACCTCTGTCTCTACCACCTCGAGGGGAGATGGAGAACCCCCTTGGGGCCGGTAGGTAGTGCGACTACTCCGGTATCCTGGGGGCCTCCAAAGTTTCCTGGTCTTCCGAGGGTGCAATCGCTTCCTCGCAGCCCTCGGCTGGAATACCCACCTGAGCGGAGGAAGCGGAAGCAGGAACCAGCGCCTGCTCATTGACATGTCCCCACTTCAGGAGCTGATTCATAGCTTGGGAGATCATAACGCCGTCTGCAAAATAGAGGCAAAAGGACATCAGTTAGAATTAACAAGGAAATTTGCAAAACAAAGGGTAACTTACGAAGGCTGGAGCTAAAGCTCATGACTTTCGGGTTGAGCTCAGCTCGATAAAGGAGCTCTTAGCATTGCACCAGCTGGAGACTGTGAAACTCCATCCCTGCTAGGATACCCCGGGTCCTCTGGTATCCCGCGCCCTACTGGAAGTCACCGAGATTTGGGATAGGTGGTAGGCTCTCCATCCAGTTGATTGGACTGAAAGGACGCTCAGGGAGTTGGATATAGAAGAACCATTTCTTCCATCCCTTGTGGGAAGAAGGAAGACTCCCCCAAGAACTTATGACCAGAGCGGGCAGTAAAGCCAAACACCCCTCGGGAGCCAACCGGAACAAAGAAAAAATGGGAAAAAAAATCAAGGGGTCAGTGGGATGCCAAAAAGTCTGAAGAGGACAAACGCCTCGCCCATCTGAGCAAAAGCGTTTGGGGTCATTTGGTGGAGAAGGATCCCAAAGTATTAAGCGACATTCATGAAGAAGGGGGCAATAGGGAAACGAAATCCTAATTCTACCTACCCCAGGAAGAAAGTGAAAAAACCCTGCAGGGGTCTCTACAGGTGATTGGCCTAAGGCCGGAACTCTCATCTCCCAGCCCTCTGGGATCCCATACCTCCGACAGGCAGCTTGAAGGGATTCTAACCTAACCCTAAAGGAGATGGTATCATACCACTCTGAATGATAGACTGGCTCTCCCATAGAACTTTCGTTGTCGCTGCGGGATTTCTTTTTCTTCTCTATTGGACCCATAGGGATTAAAGAAGATGAAAAATAGAAGAAGACTTACACTGGGAGACAGGTCGCGGTAGCAAGACGATCAGCAGGAGAACGAAGGTGTTCGGAAGTAGATAAGGCAAGGAGACAGAAGGGTGTCGTTGCATCCACTTTTATAGGAGGAAGCCATCCGTCTCCGAACAATGGGAGGGCAGTACATCAGCGGTGCTGATTAGGCATCCCGAGGAGCCACCATCCTTTACTGTCGTCGCTTCGTATGGCCCATGGTGCGTATCAGTGGGAGATCGCCGCATAAAAAAGAGTAGGGCACGTGGTAAAGCTACATTCACCCGACGACCTGGTTACCTTTAAAAAACCCTATGCGTCTTCAAAAGGAGCTTGGCAGCTGTCGGGGCGTCGCCTTGAAATTCGGGGAAAGGGGGGACACATTCAAGGAACTAACCACAGTCCAGGGGTGCGTGTGTTGATTCCTCGGGCCTAGAAGGCCGCCAACAGAGTAGTAAAAAATATAGGAGCCAACTGGATACAACTTCATCACCATAACACTAGTCTAATCAGTCAGACACACTTCTTTTGATCAAACTTGAAGGGAGGGACTTGTGATGGGGTTGAGCATCCCGTGGCTAGCACGTGGACTGAAGAAGCTGTGCGGCAACAGCTATCGAGTCGGAATGGCTCTCTGACCGGGATGCCCAAGACCCCCTCGTGAGGGGAATCCCAAGGCCAACTCGAATAGGCACAATCCTGAGGATACCTTCAGAAGGATACACCCCCTAGCTCACCTTGGAGGAAGGTTCCCGATACCACCTCGGGAGGACGAACGCCCCCCCGGGCGAACAGCCGCGAAATCACCTCGGGATGGCAGAGCCTAAGGAGCGCTAAACTTTAAGTAGTGGTCTGTTTTCCTAGGATCAGTGGATCATCATCATCCATTATTACAGAGTAATCACGACCCTTAAAGTCGTAATCGTCGCAACGACCCCAGAGTGAAGAGTCGTGAAGACCGTTACCGGGATGATCCAGTAATCGATAATCGGGGAGGACGTGACACAAATCATGGGGGCGCATGAAGGCAGCCGCCGCAGGTATAAAAGATACTCCAACCCCTCTGGTAAAGGAGTTACGTATTCTCTTCGACTCACATACTGTTTTTTCTTATTTTTATCTTCTCCATCAAGGTACTGATTTGAGCGTCGGAGTGGGCTCCGCCGGACAACCTCCGTCGTGTTCCCCTAACACTTGTGTTAATCTCTCAAGGTGTGGAATTCCTCCTCTAGCATCAGCATCCGCGTAGGTTGAACCCTGGTGACTGGCTGTCGACGTCGATTCCTCCCGGAACAACAGGATATATTTATTAAGGAATCAAATTATTAGAAAATAAAAACAAATACTAATATATAAAAAATCTAAATATCTATTTTTTATTTTGAGGTTACTTTTAATGTAAATGATCTTTAAATCTCTATTTATATCTTAAACTTTATTATCATTCCAAATATCAAAAAAATTGATTTCCACTCCCTTTAAAGTTTTATTTATTTACCTTTTAATATATACTGATTTACTTAATTATCCTAATTATTTTTGATACAAAATACCTAAAATGAGGTATAATTCATCGTAAATTTAGCATCAATTAACTAGAATCTAGTATATTATCTATATTAAATTGAGTACGATGCTTTTTCAACCCAGTTGATCAAGAATCGATTAAAGCTACTTATAATTGATTGGAAAAAAAATGTTGACCAGGTAGCAGACGAACCTAGGGTGACCGACCCGGCCCCACGGAAGCGCTTGCAGTGGGCGGTCTAGAAGCCCAACGTCCTAGGGTTCACGCCCCATTTGAAGAAAAAATTCCTGCAAAATATGCCGTAGCTAGGGATCAAACTGTAAATGCTTGGGATAGTGACTAATCGCCTTACCGCTGCACCATAGCCCCGGGGCAAGCTTATAATTGATTGGAGCTATTACAATCGATGGAGGTAATCGATTAAGGAGCTTCGATTGATTAGAAATTAATAAATAATCGATCAGTTATATTTATCACGAGAGAACATCATTCTTATTTTTTATAAATACAGAAAGTCCAAAAGTAAGTATAATTTTTTCTAAATTCAGTACATGTAATTTGAATTTAGTATATTTTCTATCAAATTGAGTATCCCGTTTGATAAATTGATTAGAAGTTCATACTAATCAATTGGCTTAAGATGAATCAATTGAGTCGTACTCAATTTGATAGAAAATATATTTGATTCTACTTAAATAATGCTGAATTTAGGAAAAATTATACTTTATTTCGGACTGTTTATACCTAAAAAAATTGAGGGTAATTAGGTAAATCGATAATTGAAGCAAATAAAATTTTACATATAGAGAGTTGAAATAAATTATTTTTTGACACAGAGAATGCGAAAGAAGTTGAGTTTACTATTAAAAAGTTTAAGATAATTTTCTCTTCTACTTTTTGATAATTTGTATTTCCAAGCCCAACATTATTTTTAAAGATGAGAATGTGACTCTAATCCAATAAAATGAAGCTAGGTTAATATGGGATTCCAAAGAAGAACTAAATTATATTACATCTTTTTATACAATCTTATTTTATATCGCAAGAGGTTATTTCTAAACTTGAATCCATGACTATTGATGGGGTTGAGTACCCCGAGGTTGACATGTGGGTTGAAAAAGCTAGGTGACAGGATATAACAAATCTGAACGATTCTCCTTCAAGAGCTCCCGAGACCCTCTCGGGAAGAGAAACCTGGAAATCGACTCGAGTAGTCATCACTCCGGAACTAGCTTCGAAAAGACCCACCCCCGAGCTCACCTCGGGGGTAAGACCCCGAGAGCATATCGGAGAGACGGATGCTCGGGACCCCCGAGCCCAAAGAACCTTGAGATCACCTCGAGGTGGTGGGGCCCAAGGAACACTCAAGTAGAGGTCCGTTTCTTGCGGATCAGCGAAGTCATCCTCATCCGTTATGACGGAATAATTACTACATTAACGACAATAAATGTCTTAATTATCGCAACGACCCGGATTGAAGAACCGCGACATCCGTTATCAGGAGAAACCATCAACTGATAATCATGGGGACGTGGTGAGGATCATGGGGGTTCGTAGATGAACGTCGCAGGTATAAAAGGTAGTCCAACCCCTCCGATAAGGAGGTTATGCTCTCTTCACTACTCGTACACTTTTCCTGCTTACGACTCCCCTTCTCCATCGAGGCACTGACTTGGGCGTTGCAGTGGGCTCCGCCGGACAACCTCCGGCGTGTTCCTCTAACGCTTGTGTTGATCTTGCAGGGTGCAAAGTTCCTTCCCTCTTGTCGGCATCCACGTGGGCTGAATCTCGGTAATTGATCATCGACGTCGATTCCTTCTAGAACAAGTATCAAATCACACCAATACAATAACGTTACTATTGCATGAGAGCTTTCCTTCACTCTAATCCAATAAAAGGGTAATTTCCATGTGTATCAGGGCTTTCCTTCACTCTAATCCAATATAAGGATAAATTCCATGTGTACCCACGGGAGTGAGAAATTTAATTAAGTGCTTGTTCCGTGTCATCATTAGTGAAGAATAATAGTCCTTTAGTGTAAGCCCAAAGAGTGGATTTGAGCTTAAAATTATTGCAATAACGACGCGAGAGATGAGAATGCCACTAGATTACACACTCTAAATACCGAGAGCAAATATTAAAATATGATTCTCTATCACCTTTTATCAATCTTTAGCAACATATAATATACAGAGGACATTCAATTCAATCTTGGGAACTCTAATATAGTGTTATTTCACCTCTAACATCAATGAAATTAGACACGTTTGCAATCATGTAGACGGGTAATAATTCACACAGTAGAGTGAGATGGTTAGAATCTATCCATTCATAATGATCCGGGTGTATGATTTTTAGAAGGATCGAGAACTCGGTCGGGTTCGATTATCGATCTGAATTGGTAGTAAACGGGCCGGAACAAAGGACACCCCAGAGTCGGGACCCTTGAGGTCAGTCATCCGAGGTCGGAACCCTCGAGGTCGGTCGTCCGAGGTCGGGACCCTTGAGTTCGGTCATCCGAGGTCGGAACCCTCGAGTTCGGTCGTCCGAGGTCGGTCATCCGAGGTCGGAACCCTCGAGGTCGGTCGTCCGAGGTCGGGACCCTCGAGGTCGGTCATCCGAGGTCGGAACCCTCGAGGTCGGGACCCTCGAGGTCGGTCATCCGAGGTCGGGATGTTTGGGGCCGGTCATTCGAGGTCATCCCCTCGAAGTCTATTGTCAGAGGTCAGGTACTCGCGATCACACGGAGACGACCGAACGACTACGAGCCTCTCCTATCGCATGAGCCTTTCTTATCAAATATTCAGAAGATAATCCCCTCTGGCATAATCATTGCCTGACACAGCCGCCAATAATTAAAGAGGGACAGAAGAGACAACTCAGACATGATGTCAAGCGGTTGTGACAGTTTCCTAATATTAATGTGGCTGTCACTATCGTGATCTGTCGATTGATCTTCTCTTAATGAGACGTGACAGCTCACACGTGGGAAGACCCTTTCTTCCCCCTATATAAACCCCATTTGAACTTCAAAGAAGGGATCGCTGTCATTTTGCAACCACTCCACCGTATTGAGAGCTCTATTCCGGTCCGACCTCCCAAGCTACAGCAGACCGGGTCGACTTGGTTAGACCGAGTCATCTGAGGGAGAATCGTCTTCGCTTATCGACAGGATCAAATTTGGCGCCGTCTGTGGAAATCTCGCCTGATCGAAAGCCGAAGATGAGTGAATCCAATCGGGTGACTGTTACTCTTTCACAGGAAGACTTGGATCTGTTGATAGAAGCTAGGGCCAGGAAATTGGCGGAGGCACAGCAAGCGGCTGCTCGACCCGCTCAGCCGGGCCCGGCCGAGCCGACTGCTCGGGTGGGCACCGAAGGAGGGGTTTGACAAGATGAGAGTCCTCACTTTCACCGGGCGCTATTCGGCCCGGCCGAGGGAGCAGGACAATCAGACCCCCACGAAGCTACATCTAGTCATACCAGAGCTAACAAAGGGAAGGCTCCCCTTGCGCCAAACCCGACTGAGCACACAGGATTTCCCTTCTCCAGCCAAGTCTTGAATGAGCCACTGCCCAAGCACTTCAGACCCCCGTCCGTTGCTGAATACGGAGGAGCTACTGATCCCGAAGAACATCTAAAGAAGTTTGAGAATGCCTCGATGCTACATCAGTACCTAGATGGTATTAGGTGCCGAGCCTTCCTGACCACTTTAGCAGGACCAGCTCAGCGATGGTTTGACAGGCTCCCGGAAGGATCAATAAGAGACTTCGCTGATTTCAAAAGACTGTTTCTACAACACTTCGCGAGTAGTAAACGGCATCACAAAACTAGTTTAAACTTGTTCACCATGAAGCAGGGCTCTAAGGAGTCCCTAAAAGCCTACATCAGAAGATTTAATCAGGTGGCCTTGGACGTACCTACTGCTACGTCTGAGGTATTGGTCAGCGCCTTTGCTCAAGGTCTGCAAGAAGGTGAGTTCTTCAGATCCTTGATCCGAAAGCCCCCGAAGGACTTTGAGAGTCTGCTGGGCAAAGCCAGTAAATACGTGGATGTGGAAGAGGCGCAAGCCGCCAGGCGGCCGGAGACCCGACCCGCACCTGAGAGTCCTCAGCATCATCAGAGGGGTGCGCCTCCCGGAGGACCTCTCAGGAGTCCCAGAGCCATAGGACACCGACAAGGAACCGAAAGGGGAATAGTTCAACAAGTAGCCCAGGGTTGCTTCCCGTCCAGGTGGCAGCCCTACTGCTCTTTCATGATAGTCACACCCACGACCTGCAAGACTGCTGGCAGGCCGGCCGAGGTCGAGGCGGGCTGGCCGAGGTAGCCCGAGAGGGGCCCATCAGGGAGGTGGTCGGGGCCGAGGAAGAGCATCGCCTAATCAGCCCGAGCCTCGTGATCGACCGCCGCCCCTACGCCAGACGATTATTCCCGGCTCCAGGCTCGCCCGAGCGGGAACGCAGCGAGGAACAGGCCAATCAGCAAAACTCTGTGCACGGGTCCATCAACGTCATCTCAGGCGGGCCCACCTATGGAGATTCCAATCGAGCTCGGAAGTCGCAAGCCCGACGCCTTGACATTTATCAAGTGGGCTGCAGTTCTGCCCAAGCTCAAGGGCCACAGATTAACTTCGGTCCCGCAGACCTACAAGGAATAGAAGTACCGCATGATGATGCCCTGGTCATCACGGCGGTCATAGCCAACTATCAAATCCATCGTACCATAGTGGATTCAGGCAGTTCGGTGAATATCTTATATTTAAAGGCATTTGAACAACTGCAGATTGAAATGACTGAGCTGCAGCCCGTGGCCACACCCTTATTCGGATTCACAGGAAATGAGGTCCAACCGCTGGGGCAGATCAAGCTGGCCATATCACTCGGCGAGGAACCTTTAAGAAGGACAAGGTGGTCTACCTTCCTGATAGTAGACGCACCTTCAGCCTATAACGCCATCCTGGGCCGACCGACCCTAAATGAGTTCCGAGCGGTGATGTCCACTTTCTATCTGAAAGTCAAATTTCCGGTAGGAGATCAGGTCGGTGAAGCCAGAGGAGATCAGAAGGTCGCCCGCCGGTGCTACGTAAATGATGTCCGAGTAGAAGTAAGCAAGGCCTTCCGAGCTGCGCCGGCCAACTGTAACATGGTGCAGACCTCTCCGCCCTCTCCTTGGGCTGAGATGATAGAGGAAAAGGAAGAGGTCCAGCTCTTGCCGGACCGAGAGGAAACCAAGGTAAGAATAGCTCCAGGGCTACCGCCCGACCTGCGGCAACAACTGATAGAATGTCTGACTCGGAACCAAGACGTATTTGCCTGGTCTCAACAAGATCTGAAGGGGGTCAGGCCCGAGATCATGGAACACAAGCTGCACGTGTACCCGGACGCCCGACCTGTGAAGCAAAGAAAGAGAGATTTCAGCCCAGAGCAGAACAAGATCATCCAGGCCGAGGTGGAAAGGTTGCTGAAAGCAGGACACATCCGAGAAGTGCAATTTCCTGCCTGGCTGGCCAATGTGGTGCTGGTCTCCAAGCCGGGCGACAAGTGGAGGATCTGCATTGACTTCAGAGATCTGAACAAAGCCTGCCCAAAGGATTGTTACCCGCTCCCCCGAATAGATCAGATGGTAGACTCTACGGCCGGGAGTGAACTTATCTGCATGCTCGATGCCTATCAGGGATATCACCAAGTCCCATTATGCCCGGGTGACCAGGAGAAGGTCAGTTTTGTCACAGCCGAAGGTACCTATTGTTACACAGTTATGCCCTTCGGACTCAAGAACGCCGGGGCAACTTATCAAAGGCTGATGAATAAAGTCTTTAAAGAGCAGCTCGGGAGAAACGTAGAAGTGTACGTCGATGACATCCTCATTAAATCCGCCCGGGCTGCCGACCTCATAGCAGATGTACGAGAGACCTGCTGCACCCTGCGAAGGTATGGCCTCAAACTCAATCCTGCAAAATGTCTGTTCGGAGCCAAGAGTGGGAAATTCCTGGGCTACATCCTGACCGAGCGGGGAATAGAAGCCAATCCGGGTAAAGTGAAAGCTCTGCTAGACATGCCACCGCCCAGAAATCTGAGGGAAGTTCAGCGCCTGACCGGAAGGATCACGGCCTTATCCCGGTTTATCTCCCGGTCGGCCGATCGAAGTCTGCCGTTCTTCAAGATCCTGCGCAAGGCCTCCAAGTTCCAGTGGGATGCCGAGTGCGACCGAGCTTTCGAAGAATTGAAAGAATACTTGGTCAGTCTGCCAGTGTTAGCCAAGCCCGAGGGAGGGGAACCATTGTATGTTTACTTATCTGCTACCGAGGGAGCTGCGAGTGCTGTGCTTGTAACCCAGAAACAGACCGAACAGCAACCGGTCTATTTCTTTGGGCACTTATTAAAAGAGGCCGAGTGTAGGTATACTACACTCGAGAAATTAGCTTATGTCCTTGTGTTGATGGCTCGGCGACTGCGACCCTACTTTTTGGCTCATCCTATCCGAGTGCTGACCAATAGCACACTCGGGAAGGTCTTGATCAACCCTGAAGTCTCAGGTCGGATGGTCAAGTGGACAACCGAGCTGAGTGAATATGATATCCAGTACCAGCCCCGAACGGCGATCAAAGCTCAGGCCTTGGCAGATTTCCTGAGTGAGCTTCATACCGAGGAAGGGGAGGAGGTCTGGAAAATATATGTGGACGGGTCAGCCACCCGGGCGGGGAGTGGCTTGGGAATTTTATTGATATCTCCGAAGGGAGACCCCATTCATCTCGCCGTGCGGCTAGAGTACCAAGCTACCAATAATCAGGCGGAGTACGAAGCCCTCTTGGCAGGCCTCCAGGCGGCCAGACAGGTCGGGGCCACTCGGGTCATCCTACATTCCGATTCTCAGTTGGTGACTCAACAGGTGGCTGGGCGGTTTGAAGTAAATGACGCGACTCTACAGACTTACGTAGAGGCATATCAACAGTTACAAGCAGAATTTCAAGAAGTTCAGATTATACAGATCCCCCGAGGAGACAATGCCAAGGCGGATGAGTTAGCTAGGCTGGCCAGCTCGGTCCGGCCATGGGTCTTCCCCAAGCCTTCACCTCAGGTCATGCTGGTGGCTCAGGTCGAGAGGGCAGCAGAAATGGAGATAGAGGGGGACTGGAGAACTCCATTCATCGCCTACCTGAAGGAGGGAACTCTGCCGGACAACCCCGAGCAAGCTCGGATACTGAAGATCAGAGCAGCACGGTTCACCCTGATAGGGGACGCATTGTACAAGCGGGCTTTCTCCCGACCTCTAGCCAGATGCCTCGGAAAGGAAGATGCGGACTATGTACTTAGAGAAGTGCATTTGGGGTGCTGCGGGAATCATTCAGGAGGTCGATCCATGGCTCGGAAGGTCCTGCTGGCTGGTTACTTTTGGCCGACCCTTCAAAAGGATGCAGAGAAGATGACTCTTTCCTGTCTTTCTTGTCAGAAGTACCAGAATCTGTCTCACCGACCGGTGGAGATGTTGCGAGCGTCCATTGTATCATGTCCCTTTGATCAGTGGGGCATGGATATAGTGGGACCTTTCCCCAGGGCAGCCGGTCAGAAGAAATTCCTGTTGGTGGCAGTAGATTACTTCTCCAAGTGGGTCGAGGCAGAAGCTCTGGCTCGGATCACTGAGCAAGCGGTGAAGAAATTCCTTTGGCAGAACATTTTGTGCCGGTATGGCATACCTCATAAGCTGGTATCAGACAATGGTCGGCAGTTTCAAGGTCGGATAATCAGAAATTGATGCAAGGAATTTGGGATCAAGCAGACCTTCACTTCCGTGGCATATCCCCAGAGTAATGGTTAGGCCGAAGTAGCCAATAGAGAGATTCTGAAAGGGCTTAGAGCTAAGCTGGATCAGGTCGGCGGATCCTGGGTGGATGAGCTGCCTGGTGTCCTATGGGCCCTCCGAACCACACCCAAAGAGGGGTCGGGATGCACTCCCTTCCAGTTAGTCTACGGGAGTGAAGCGGTAGTCCCCATGGAGGTCGGCTGTGAGTCGGACAGAAGACAACTGTATGGAGAAGACAATGCGGAGAAAAGACGAGCTGAACTAGATCTGATTGAGGAGGTTCGAGCTAAGGCTGCAGTCTGTATGGCCGCTTACCAACAAAGGATGCGGAACCGATACAACCGACAGGTCATACCTCGACATTTCCAAGTAGGAGACAAGGTATGGAAAAGAATCAAGCCCGTTGGAGAAGTAGGCAAGCTGGAGCATCCATGGAGTGGTCCGTTCCTGGTGGTCGAGGCGCTGGGGTCGGGAGCCTATTATCTGCAAGACGCTCAAGGAAAGCGACTCGGAAGACCTTGGAGTGCGGTGCATTTAAGACTGTATCGTGAGGAGAGTGGAGAGAAATGATCCTTGTAACTGTACTCAGAAAAAGCGATGACAAAACCCTAACTCCTCAAAAAACAACTGTAGCAAGTTATAAGTGAGCTCTATCTCACGCACCCACCGAACTCGGCGCCGACCGGGCGTGGCGTTCCACGTTCGGTCGGGCCCGGTCGGGCGTGGCGATCCACGTTCGGTCAGGGTAAGTCGGACGGTGTCCAGACTCTTGCTAAGGCAAGTTATAAGTGGGCTTGCTCTCACGCACCCACCGGACTCGGCGCCGACCGGGCGTGGCGTTCCACGTTCGGTCGGGCCCGGTCGGGCGTGGCGATCCACGTTCGGTCAGGGTAAGTCGGACGGTGTCCAGACTCTTGCTAAGGCAAGTTATAAGTGGGCTTGCTCTCACGCACCCACCGGACTCGGCGCCGACCGGGCGTGGCGTTCCACGTTCGGTCGGGCCCGGTCGGGCGTGGCGATCCACGTTCGGTCAGGGTAAGTCGGACGGTGTCCAGACTCTTGCTAAGGCAAGTTATAAGTGGGCTTGCTCTCACGCACCCACCGGACTCGGCGCCGACCGGGCGTGGCGTTCCACGTTCGGTCGGGCCCGGTCGGGCGTGGCGATCCACGTTCGGTCAGGGTAAGTCGGACGGTGTCCAGACTCTTGCTAAGGCAAGTTATAAGTGAGCTTGCTCTCACGCACCCACCGGACTCGGCGCCGACCGGGCGTGGCGTTCCACGTTCAGTCGGGCCCGGTCGGGCGTGGCAATCCACGCTCGGTCAGGGTAAGTCGGACGGTGTCCAGACTCTTGCTCGAGAGACATATGAATTAACACATTTCTGTGATCTTCACTGCCAGGGCGTGGCTCCCCACGTTCTGAAAGACAAAAGGGATATTAGGTCAGCTCGGTAAAACTGAACTAATCGAACCAGCGCATACAAGCCAACTTGGCTTCGCTGATAAAGGTTAACTCGTCGAAAATAGAGCAAAATCGCCGAGTCAGGGTATCCACCCGACCGAGCGAACTCGCCGAGCCAGGTCGTACGTTTGACCGACCTTCATTGCTAAGTCAAGATATCGAATAGGCCGAAAAAATCAAACTAAGGAGTCTATCTCACAAGAATGACTTAAGCGTCCCGAACGACCCATACTTAACAAAATTTGGACGTATGATTCGTAGCATCAGCCTTTGACAAATGGGGCAAGTACATCAAACAAGTGACACTTAGCAAAAATCTAACGCGTCACAAATAGCTAGACGAAATAAGGAAAAAGGGAAAATCCATAGAAATTAGATAAGGCTCGGGGCCATCACAAAGTCGGGCCTAGAAGGCCAAGTCAGGAAATTAGATATCATTACAAAATTTCAAATAGCTTAGAGAGACGAAGCAAGAGCGGACAGAACAGCAGATCGGGCTAAAGAAGGTCGGGACCACCAAACTAAGTAAGTCTTGGAAAATTAATCTAAGTGAAGGGAGGGAAGGCGTCTTCAGGAATCGATGCTTTGATCCGCCTCAGCTTCACGGCGTTAGGGGGAAGGTCCTCAGGAAGATGACCGGCCTCAGTTAGCTGCTGGATGGCACCTATTGCGCCGAACTTGATCATGCCACCCGTACGCTCCGATACCAGGTTCAGAAAGGATTCTGACTGGATATAGGCTACTCGGGCAGCTTCAATCCGGGCCGACTCGCCCGACTTATAATCCTCCAACTCCTTCCTGAGCCGGACAAGCTCGGCACCCTGTCCCTGGATAGTGGTCTCCTGAACAGCCAGCTGCGCCTCCTGGCCCACCAGTTGCATCTCTAAACCCTGACATGCCTCTTGCTGGGCAGCCAACTCTATCTCTTTGTTCTTCAGGGCGAGCTGAGTTTGGTGATGAGCCTCGCCTGACTCCTTCAACTTCCGCTGGAGCCCCTTAGCATCCGTTGTCATCTTGGCCAAGTCAGTATGGGCTCGAGTATACCGGGCCTTGAGGACCTTATTGTCGCCCTCTAAATGGGCCACCCGATTAACCAGACGCTCCGTCTCCACAGCAGACTGAGCCATCAACCGCTGCTCTTCCTCCGAACGGACCTCCAACTCTGATATATGAGACCTCAGAGCGGTTATTTCCGAGCGCAGCTGGTCCAGGCCCAGATCACCCGAAGGAAGGGTGCTCTGCGCCGCTCGGGCTTCTAGGTCTCTCAGTTGTCTCTCGGCGGCTCGGCGTGCTCGAGTATTGTCAACCAATGCTTGGCTAACCGCGTGACTCAGTGCCCATTGCTGCATAGTGATGTGAAGGTCATGAGTATAACCATAAACAATCGAAGGAGGGGAGAGGGTACCTGAGTTATTCCCACGAAGAAGTGGTCGGCCAAGGTAATAGGGTCCATCGCAAGAGACGCTGTCCATCCCTCCTCCCAGCCCGAGACCAACCTATCGTGCAAGTTCAAGGGCTGAGGCTGGACGGTCGGAGTTAGAGAAATAGCCGAGGGCACTTGAACGTCCACAGTTGACCGCGGCGGGGAATTCATGGATAGAAGGGCTTCAACGGCGTCGATGTGGGCAGTGCTCGACTGAGGGGCTGGAGGACGTGGCGCGGACCTTGAGGTCGATGCGCCGGAAGGTATTGTCACGGGAGTAGGAAGTCGGGTGTTGACCGAGGTATTGTCTGGACCAGAGCCCGAGGGTCAGGCCGGGAAACCGCGGGAGCCAAAGCTGAGCTCGGGGCCGAGAGTTGAGGGCTGGCCGCAGCTCGATCAGGACGAGAAGGCGTCGCGGCCTGACCCTCCACGGTCGGTTCGGAAGATGAAGGTATATCCACGGTGGGAACCAGCTGGCGGTGTTTTCGGACCAAGCCAGGGGAAACTTCCTGGTCCGTTTCCTCTTCTTCTGCTTCCTCGGCTTGGGTAGAGGTCCCCTCGCCAGTTGTCTGAGTTGTCACTCCCGCCTCCTCGGTCGGGAGACTCTCTCCGAGGTCACTGGCTGCAATTGCCGGCGGCTCGGGATCTGATGCAACGCTAACTGGTGGTATCGCCCGAGCGGCTGCTAGCTGGGCAGCCAAAGCCTCCATGGCTTCATCTTCCCGATCCAGTACTGCATCAATCCTAGCGCTGAACATGACTTCGGCTGTACAAAAGAAAAAGTTTTAGTCAGCATTAGCAAGTTTACTAAGCTAGCAGAAACATACCGAGGGTGCCAGGTAGCTCCGCCGGGACTTGGCTCAGCCGGAAGAGGTATAGCATACCCTCAATCAATAGCTTGCCCGCATGATATCGGGCTCCCCCGAGTTTGGAAAATGCCGACCTGTAGCTCGGTTCCGAGTAGAGCTGTCAATTTGGGTTGGGCTCGTTGGATTGGCCCGCCCCGCCAATCAATTTAAGCGGGTTGGGTTAGAATTTAAGCAACCCAAGCCCACCATGGGCCAACCAGCCTAGGCCCGCGACCCGCACGGGTCGGCCCGCGACGGGCTTGGGTTGGCCCGCGGGTTGAGAATCACATGTTAGTTAAGTTTTATGACAATTTATTATCTTTCTTTGTTATTATTTTGAAATAAAAAATAATATTTTTCATCACATGAGTACTCATTTGTATCCATTTATATTCAAAAAATATATTTCTTAACATATTTGATTGATGAAATCTAAATATATGATTTTTTAATTTTTTTAATTTTTAAAAAATATTTTGATGGGCCTGCGGGTTGGCCCGCCTAACCCACGGCCCGCCTTGGATTGGGTTGGGTTGGGGATTTTCCAACCCGCCTAGATGACGGGTTGACCCGCCCCGCCCCGCCAAATGGTCGGCTCGCCATGGGCTGACCCGCCCCGCCACGGGTTGGCCCGTTTGACAGCTCTAGTTCCGAGCGAAGATTCTTGGGAAGTTGAGGATGATCGAGCAGGTTCTCCACCCATGCGGTAGGCTAGTTCGGTCGGGGGAGTGTTTGTATGTAGAAGAAGTGAGATTTCCAACCTTTGTTAGAGGAAGGAACTTTCTCTAGGAAGGCAGAGTTAATACGAGCTTGGAAATAAAAATTCCCGGGTTCTTGCTTCTTAAGATAATAAAAGAAGTGGAACACTCGAGGTTCTAGTGGAATTTTGTGGGCGGTAAAGATGATCACAGCACCGCACAGGATCCGGATTGAGTTGGGGGCCAACTGAGACAAGGAGATCTGGAAATAGCGACAGATCTCGCGGAAGAAAGGATGCAAGGGAAAACGCAGACCAGCTAGCAATTGATCGGAGAAGACGGTAAAATGACTTAGAGGGGGCTCATGCGCCCGACCCCGACGGTTAGGCAGAGTTATGGGGTGGTCTTCAGGGATCATGTAATCTATACGCAGGGTTTCTACCTGACCTAGGGTAAGGGAAGACCGAGTAGATAAATACCATGGCTCGGGGGGTGCGGGCGGTGGTGCAGAAGATGATGCCATCAAAACGAAATCAGAAGAGTCACGACAAAGGTTCGGCAGGGAGAGAGAGTACCTAAAAATGAGGTTCACCGGAGACACCGTTCGTCGGAATCAAGAAGGTCAGGCGGCGGAGGTCAGACAAAAGCTGGATGAAAAGCGAAGGTCAGGATAAAAAGAGGCGAAATGAGAGGGCCAACCTATTTATACCACGGGTAGAACCAGGAGGATCGTCCGATGAAGAAAAAGAAAATGACGGGGTAGACTCCTCGCCGTCTGATCCCTGTTATTTCCCAGACCTCGAAGCTTTACTCGCACGACGCCCAGGCCACGCCGGTGACGTTTCGCTGCTCGAGACGTCCAGTCGGGAAGGGACACGTGGCCTCGCATTAATGAGGACTTGATGGGGGATACGGCATTAAAGGGAAGGATCAACCGTACGAGGTGACGCGAGGAAGGATAAAAAAGAGGCAAACCGACCGAGCAAGGAGCCTAGTCAGTCGGATCGCACTCCTCCTTCGACTAGACTTGAGAGGAAGGCTTGTGATCCGGGTGTATGATTTTTAGAAGGATCGAGAGCTCGGTCGGGTTCGGTTGTCGATCTGAACCGGTAGTAAATGGGCCGGGACAAAGGTCATCCGAGGTCGGAACCCTCGAGGTCGGTCATCCGAGGTCGGTACCCTTGAGGTCGGTCATCCGAGGTCGGAACCCTTGAGGTCGGTCATCCAAGGTCGGAACCCTCGAGGTCGGTCATCCGAGGTCGAGACCCTTGAGGTCGGTCATCCGAGGTCGGAACCCTTGAGGTCGGTCATCCGAGGTCAGCCCCTCGAAGTCTATGGTCCGAGGCCAGGTACTCGCGATCACACGGAGACGACCGAACAACTGCGAGCCTCTCCTATCGCATGAGCCTTTCTTATCACATATTCAGAAGATAATCCCCTCTAGCATAATCATTGCCTGACACAGCCGCCAATAATTAAAGAGGGACAGAAGAGACAACTCCGACATGGTGTCAATCGGCTGTGACAGTTTCCCAATATTAATGTGGATGTCACTATCATGATCTGCCGATTGATCTTCTCTTAATGAGACGTGACAGCTCGCACGTGGGAAGACCCTTTCTTCCCCCTATATAAACCCCATTTGAACTTCAGAGAGAGGATCGCTGCCATTTTGCAACCACTCCACTGTATTGAGAGCCCTGTTTCGGTCCGACCTCCCAAGCTATAGCAGACCGGGTCGGCTTGGTTAGACCGAGTCATCTGAGGGAGAGCCGATCTTCGCTTCACAACATGTTACTTTTGATTAATCTCTATTCCCTTTTTCAGCAGCCTCTTCAATCTCTCCTCCAAATATAGGTGGTACTTTTTTTATGCCGCCTTTTTGAGTAAATTAACAGTCTAGATTTATATACGCGAAACGTAGATTTTGTTTTTGAAGTCAATTCTGACTTTCATTGATTGATGACACCTTGATTTTCCTTTACAAAATCGTATTTAATATCCAACAATAACAACTAGTAGAGTGCTTATTTTTCTGAAGTATGATTTACAGATGCAGATTTGAAAAATCTTTTAAGTGATACAATTCTTTTATTGTAGTTTACTATGGAGGTGCCGTGGGCATTCTGCTTGTTTTTGATGGCGAATCATCTTTTAACGGTAATCACTTTCATCTTCCAGTTATAATTTAATCTTTGTCTTTCGCATAATACATGCTTCTCAAACATAACAGACACTAGGAATATAATGTCAACATGATTCTGATTGGTAACAAGGCTGACGTGGACGACAGCAAACGAGTATGTTCTTCTAAACGTAGAAGAGGTCTTCTTTTCAATTGCTTGAGATCAAACAGAGAGACTAGTACTGGCAGAGTGAGAACAAATCTGAGGTAGGCTTCTTTTGATCAGTTAAAAGGTTACTCTAATTGGGTGCTTGATTATGATGTTTGAATCCTTGGATGAGTTGTGATTTCTTGTTCCTTGCTTTTCCCTGATAAGTTGTTTGACTGCAGGATGGGACTATCAAGGTCAGCAAATCAGACCAGGCCACAGCCGAGGCTGCTGCAGCTCCGAAGTCAGCATGCTGCTAATCTTGAGATCCATCAATTTGCTTGTTATAGGTAACATATGACCTCTGTAAACCTGGGCGATCAGTCCGATCCCATAAAAATTTTACCTATAACATGCTTATGTGCTGGTGTTTGATGTGCTTTCATCACTATTTTTGCATAACGTAATTTTGAGAGAACGCTGCATGATCTGTGGGAGTCATTTAAGGAGGAAGCAGCGTGTCCATATACTAATTTCCATTTGAAATCGTACACCCTTCGAATAGTTCATGATAATTATTGCGAGAGTTATTATTTTAAAATCTGAAAGCATCTATTTGAGAATCAAATATTTTTAAGATCAATATAATTAAATTGTTTTTGCACTCACTTGGAATATTCTAACTGGTTAAAAAAAAGGCAATTGTAGATAAGGCTTACTAACTTTCCATGTGGAAATTAAAAAAGTTATTCTTGGTAGATGCTTTGAAATTGAGTCCAAAATTGAGAAAGAATTTAGACACGACTCATGGAAGGAGTAAATGGTGGAACTGATCCATGCGATCTATTCGGATTGATCCCTCACTGTGGGCTATCAACGTAGATGCCAACATCATCGCCCCCAAATTGCTCTCGCATTTTTTTTTCCTTTTTTTCAATAGTGAATCTGAATTTATCCCTTTCTTGAACTCCATCAAAATTTTCCACTCACCGTATGGTTAAATCATAACTTCTTTACCTATAGCATGCTTATGTGCTGGTGTTTGGTGTGCTTTCATCTCTATTTTAATTTGCATGATTTTTTTGAAAGATAAACGATATTCAAAGCACTGATAAGAGCATCGACATTGGTTCATAAGTTCATTCCATATTCATGAAATGTTATAACGTTCCATTAACTTTTAAACCAATGTACAAGGTTCAAGACTTTGGACGTGTTCCAGTCTGTGAACACATTCGAGCTCCATTTTTTTAATGTTAAAAAAGATATGGGAGGGCATGAGGGATTGGCCCACCCCACAAGGATGCCCTCCCATATATATTTCTTTATTAAAAAAAATTAAAAATTTAGATTTTAAAATTAAAAATGAAACGGCTATTTTAACAGATAATTAACTACTATTAAATTCACACAATGACTATTTTAATAAAAAAATTAAAATTATATTTATAAATATTCATCGCCTTATACAATTTATTCCAATCATTTAAATATTTAAATCTCTCTAAAAATTTTCTCTCTATTATTTTAATTATCTCAATGTTCTTGTAAATGGATGAAAATAATTGAATATTTTTTAGAAAATTTTTCTTTTCAAAATTCATAAATTCTATGAAATTATTCATATAATTCATGTCCATCAAATAATCTATATAGTCTGCCAAATTATGCATGTACAATATTTTTACACATTGTTTTCTTCGTTTTAAATTTATAATAATATTGTAATTTTAATATATTACACTCATAAAATAAGAAAAAAAATTATTTTACATAATAAATATATTTAAAAATAATAATAATATTTATTTTAAATAATAATTATTTAAATGATGTAATTATTTAATATGATTTAGTCATTAATTAAATTATGTAATTATTTAATATGAAATATGAATAAAGATGAATATAGTAAAATTTATAAATAACGAGGGTTAATGATTGCCAATGTGAATGCTCTAATGTAAATTCGAGAGAATGCTACACGATATGTGCAGCTTTTAAGTTTTATTCTGTCATTTATGGAGGCAGCTAGTAGCGTGTGCATTTACTTAAAAAAAAAAATTAACGAGGTTTTTTAATCTTGGACGATCGGTTTTTTTTTTTTTTTTATCTTGGACGATCGATTTGGTTTCACATAAGTTTTCTATCGGTAGTCAAGATAAATCGGGAAACGCTCGCGATGAACGGTCTAGAAGCCTAGCGTCCTAGAGTTCACGCCCCATTTGAAAAAAAATTCTTACAAATACGTCATAGCTGGGGATCAAATCACGGATGCTTGAGATAGCAACTAATCGCCCTACCACTGTACCATAATCTCGGAAGTACAGCGTGTGCATATACTAATTTTCATTTGAAATCGCACACCCATCTAAATTTCCATTTGAAATCATACACCCATCTAATAGTTCATCGTAATTATTGCGAGATTTTCATGGAATACATTGATGGCTAACATATATGATATTGTCATCTTGAAGTCTATAAATTAAAATCTGACAAAATTGGTCCGTCTTTCCCACGTGATAATCACAAATCCAGATCAATAATTTTCATAATTTACGTCTTTCGTGTTAGTCTGAGATAAATTGACGAAGACTTTAAGACGAGCAAATTATCTTTTACTACCATGGTCATTCTTGCAAGAGTTATTATTTTAAAATCTGAAAGCATTAATTTGAGAATCAAATATGTTTAAGATCAATATTAAATTTTTTTCGCACACACTTTGAATTTTCTAACTTGTTAAAAAAAAGGCAATTGTAGCTTTGAAATGAATCCAAAATTGAGAAAAAAATTTAGACACGACTCATAAAAGGAGTCAACGGTGGAGCCGGCCCATGTGATATATTCGGATTGATCCCTCGCTGTGGGTTATCAGCGAAGACGTCCACGCTATCACCCCTAAACTGAACAGCTCTCGCATATTTTCTTTTTTCCATAGTAAATCTGACGAAGTGTCACGGAATCAAATTCATACATAGAGTAAAGGAGAGGAAGTCGTTACTTAATTTAGTGACTGTGCTTAGTAAATAAATCTACGAGGAAAAAAAAATCAGGAACTGAATGAGTCTCACATATTGGTAATAGAAATTAATGATACATGATATTCAAATGTACATATATAATTATCAACGAGTGTTCAGGACCCGTACGTAGATTATTTTGCCATACCAAATTAAATACGGTCGAGTATTTTGCCATAATTATCACACAGTCAACGCTACAGTCTTCTTCTCTAAAATTTCAGGTCAATTATTAAACCACAGCACAAGTCACGTGAAACTTCCAAATATAAACTCGTCTGTATATTCACATCGTCGTTGATCTCGACGACGACTACGCGTTTCTCTCGACTATATATAAACTCGTCTGTTCTGTTTCGACACTTCTTAATTACCGGCACGGCATCGCATAGAATCCACTAAACAATGAAGCTTGGTTCAGGAGATGAAACGGCGCCCAAGCTCAATCTCGACCTCGAGCTACTGACCCGCCGCGACGACGAACATGAGAAGGCGAAGCCGCACAGGAAGCGGAAGAGGGCGGCCGCCGCCGACGGCGTGTTCGAGTGCAAGACGTGCCACCTCCGGTTCGCGACGTTCCAAGCGCTGGGCGGCCACCGGACCAGCCACATGCGCGGCGACCGGAAGGCGGCCGGCCGACTGGAGAAGGGCGGCGTGTGCCATCGGTGCACGGTGTGCGGCGCAAGTTTCGAGACGGGGCAGGCTTTGGGCGGCCACATGCGGCGGCACAAGACCGCGAGTGAGTGTTGGAAGGAGCGGAGGAGGGGGAGGGAGGTGGTGGAGCTTGAGGTGGCGCCTTTGGAGGTTAACATGTTTGATGCGGTGCGGAGAAGCGCCAGTGCTTGTCAACTCCTACAATTGTTTGTTTGATTAATTAATTAACTAGGTGCAATTGGTTCCGTCAATTCCGATTCATATAATTGATAATCTTGATGTATTTTTAAAGCAATTTCAATAAAATAAAATAAACTATTTGTCTTCAGTTTAGTGAACTATCCAAGAGTCTACCAACAATCCTGGGAAAAACTGCTCCAGGAGCATCATTACCAGCGAATCCAGCCTTGTTTGCCAAAGGCAACAGAAACCAAAGAAATGTCAGCGTCTATGCCCAGAACTGAAGCACGATATTGAATATCAAAGAAGAAGCAACTGCTAATGTGAAATGACTGATCTTGACCCACTACAGTTCGGTTGTCACAAACCAGAGGTTGGATATATATCCTCATAATTAGCCATTTTCTGTATATCAGAATCAGAAATGCACAGGTGGATGTTAGCAATCTCATCGTAATATGCGTTCTGAAACATGCTAAATTACATGCCTTTACACATACATGCATCTAAGGTCAGCAAACTAAAAAGCATGCCCTCCCTTTGCAATATCTTGAAAATGCAGAGAGCAGAGTCAAAGAATTGCGGAGCATTAAAATCCACTGAGGATTAGCCAAAATTTTGTAGGAGTAAAACATATACATAATGCACACTCCTTGGAATAAGAATTCCAACACAGAAACACTAATCCTGAATCAAGACTTGGCGGCTACTTTCACTAGCACAAGTATCAAACTGAATCCTAACAGATATCTCTTTTGACATTGCTAGAATTGTTCCGCAAAGAAAATTATATCTGATTGTGAATCCCAATACTCTGCTTTACACCGGCGACCGATCGAGTTCTTAAAAAACTAACTACCGAATCCGATGCCTCTCTTTAGCTACTTATAGAGAACACAAAATTGAACAAAAAGGATAATTAAACAAAAAACAAAAGTTGAATACAATCAAGCTGGATTTTTCTGACTGAGCCGGCAATGGATTTCTAGTGAATAAAAGATCAGATCCAAAACAAATTAATAAAGAATGACTATAAAAAAAAAATTAAGAAAAAATACGGTTCCTGACGGAGAGAACCTCTAGAGATCAAAACATTCAAAAAAAACAAACAACCACTGTAGATCTGATAACTTTGCTCTATCCAATTCAAAACCCAAAGTTTCATCTTAAAACCGATCGGTCTCAGGAACACCAATCGACATAATGTTGGATATATTATGAATGAAAAGGGAGGTGGGGAGGAATGAAGTTTCATTATGTTGGATATATAGTGTGAATGGAAAGAGAAGGGGTGGGATTTTAGTCCCACCTTGGGACTTTCTAGTAAATGGAAAGTGAGGAGGAGAATAAAGAAGCTCCATTGTGAATGAGATTTTAGTCCCACATTCGGAGTTTCAAGGCATAAATGTTGGTTTATATTGTTTCACAAGTATGATAGTTGTGAACAAATGTTAGGGGAGAGACTCTCTTTCACGCGTGAGTGTGCAGGAGGTGTAAATCCAGGGCCCGGATTTATACTAAACCAAGTGAACTCGTGTGCGTGCACGACCTGCGCGCGTCGAATGTCCGATTGATCGGGGCAAAATTTGTCTATGCAGATGAACTAACGTTTTGTCAAATTTTTTACTCAAATGTAACTGATGCATTAATTTTGATTAATGCAAGATCAGTAACCCCAGACGTTTGGTTTTGGCCGGTTAAATGACAGTAAATGGCGTTAATTCAGTCATTGAATACCAAGAGCAATGAGGTTCTCTTCCTCCTCGTTCCGGACCCCCTTTGATAGCGTTCGGGTACTTCCTCAGTTCGCCACGAGCAACGAGTGTTTCGTTGTGCCCGTGGTTCGGCTGTTGTATCTTCAGAGACAGACGCCCATTTGAGCCTCGAAGCACCATCGGAGGAGGACAAATCTGTTTTAAGGACACTGCGTTGCGTATGCCTCAGCAACTTCCGGTCGGGAGACTTGGTCGAGAGCTCGAGAAACTCAGCTCGGGGACTCGGGAGATACTGCTCGGGAGCTCAGGAGATCCCAGTCGGGAGTCTCCGCTCGGGAATTCCAGCTCAGGAATTCAGCTCGGGAGCTCGGGAATTTAGCTCGGGAATTCTACTCAGGAGACTACAGACTGCGTAAAAGGCAGCTCGTGCCACTCAACAGTTAAGTGGAAATTAGTTTTTGTAATTTCAATTTATTGTAAACTCTCCGAAAGGAGTCCATTTCTTCCAACACATTATGAATGGAACTTTAGTCTCACATTAAAAGTTTCAAGTAAATGGAAAGGGAGATGGAGAATAAAAAGGCTCCATTGTGAATGAAACTTTAATCCCACGTTGGGAGTCTCAAGACATAATTGTTGGTTTATATTGTTTCACAAGCATGTTAGTTGTGAACAACTGCATGGGGAGAGACTCTCTCTCACGCGTGGGTGCACAGGGGGTGCAAATTCAAGGTTTAGATTTGTGCTGAATCAAGTAGACTCGTGTGCATGTACGACTTGTGCGCGTTGAATGCCCGACCCGTCGGGGTAAAATTTTTTCAAGCGAATAAACCAACGTTTTGTCAAATTTTTTGCTCAAATGTAACAAATACATTAATTATTGATTAATGCAAAATCAGTACTGACGTTTATTCGGTCATTAATTACTGTGGGGGGAGGGGGGTCTGAGCCCTATATAAAGAGGTTGTGACCGAGAGCAAAAGACAGAAAAGAGATTGTCTTCCACCTCGTTCTCAATTCCCCGTGTGTTTTCCCTTGATAGCGTTCGGGTACTTCTTCAGTTCGCCACGAGCAACGAGTGCTTCGTTGTGCCCGTAGTCTTGCTGTTGTTTCCTGAGAGACAGACGTCCATCGGAACCTCGAAGCACCGTCAGAGGAGGACAAATCTGTTTCAAGGGAACTACATTACGCAGACCTCAGCAACTCTTCAAGAACGGTTCGAGAAGAGCAGTTCGGGACTTCTGGTTCGGGAAGAGCGGTTCGGGAAGTCCGGTTCGTGACTTTCAGTTCGGGAAAACTGGTCGAGACGTCCGGTTCGAAAAACCAGCTTGAGAGATTCTGGTAGGGAGATTCCAGCTTGGGAATTCCTGCCAAGGAGACTACATACTGAATAAAAAGTAACTTGGGTTACTGAACCGTTAAGTTGAAATTTCTATAATTTCAATTTAATTTTTTTATTAACTCTCCAGAAAAACGTACGTCCTCCAACACATAAGTCTTCGAAAAAACTCCTCATCCCTTAGTTCTTTCATCCCATGGTTGACTTTCATTCAAATAATTTAGGAAATATTTACCGATCCAATTAAACTATCTATGTTAAACAATATACTCTTTAACTTATTTTCAAAATATAAGGGGTTTTTATTTCTATTTAGAGAAAATAGAAGGTCAAATATAATATCTAAATTATAGAGATAAAATACATAAATAAAATAATAAAGTAGAGTAAAAAAAAGTGTTATCTCTAAAGTCCAATGATAAAATACTTAGAAAAAATAATTTAAAAAATTAGAAATGAAATTTTAAAATATTTTAAAGATCGAATTTCCTCAAATTTATCTAATAAAAAACTGAAAATAAAATAATTTTATTAATTAAAATTATCATACTAAAATATTTTTATATTAAAATAAAATTTTATTGAGTTAATCAGAGTTATTTTTTTATTATAAAAAATAATTTATCATGTTAACTAATGTCGAATATGAGATATGACTCTGGTCTTAAAGTTTTGCTTGTTATTTTTCTATTGTAGCACATTGGAATTAGTATATTTTCGAGATAAAAATTATCATGATTTGGTCTGGATGAAAATATAAAAAAATATTGGACAGTTATATCTTATTTCATAGAATTTAATGCTCCTAAGATTTTATCAATGGACGAATATAACTTTTTAAATTAACCAAAAGACATAAATTATTTTGATATCTACCAAAAAATATATTTTCTTCAGTACTTTTTCCATTTTATCCTTCTGTCAGATCTATCTTATATGCATATAATCACTTTTTTCCTTTCCTCTCTCTCTTATGCACGCAATCTCTCTTCTCTTTTTTCTCTTCTATTCTCATTCCACCTTCTTTTTCATGCATTTCTTTCTCTTTTCTTTTCTCTTTCTTCTCCCTTTTAGAGGTATGCATGCATAACATGGGAAAAATATCAAGCACACGTTGGACCTGATATTTTTCATATAAGGCATGTGTTAGGCCTGATATTTTTCATATCACGCCCAACGTAGGCCTGATATGAAAGTTGTTAGTCGATCAGTTGGGGTTACGGGAGATCTCCAACCAGCTTCGTTTAGTAGCGGATCAATCCACCGATGTTATTTTTGTATTGTTCGTGAAGTTCTCTACTTTTTAATTTTGACTCGAGTTTTTTTTTTGAAAATAAATTTTAAGAATTAAAAGGAAAATAAAATAAAATAAAATTTTATCATCAAATGGTTAAAATGAGTTGAAACCTACGTACTTTTTAGATTTATATTTAAATATTAATATTTAAATTAATTAAAATATTTTTCATTAAATTAAAACTAAAAGATCATATCACACCCACGTTAGGCCTGATATGGAACCAACGTGGGTCTGATATGCATTCATATCAGGCCCAATAGATCCAATATTAGATTCCTTTTCTCAATTTGTTGTTACTACATTTTAATACCTTGGAGAAGTACAAATAAACAATGGGTAACATATTTGTGTAGGATCGGGTTGGTCCGGCTAGAGGGGGGTGAATAGACGGTTAAGAAATAAAACAAGAGGGCACTCGTCTTTAAGAAAAACTTGGTTGCAACTTAGTCGTTGCTTCCAAGACGGTTAACGCTCAATCAAAAAATCTCCTTGTGGCGGAGAAGCCTTACAACTGAAGCACACTTAGACTTAAAGAAATTATAGAAAGAATTGAATTGAATTAAAAGGTTGAAACTCTAAGCCTATTTATAGCCTAAGAGAATAAATCTGGATTGTTGATTGTTGAGGAATTTTCTCTTGGCCGTTGATCCATGGATGTAATCTGGATGGCAGATCTTGGATGGGATTAAACTGCATCCATTGGATCTGATTAAAGGATAAAGTTATCCTTTAAGAGATAACTTTGTCTTCTGCTCGCAACAGATAAATAACTTTATCATTTGCTCGCAACAACTTTAATCATATCTCTTCTTTATCTTAGTCGGTAATGTTGGTGCAGTTTGCACTGACGGTCAAACTCGGGTTTTGATGTATGACAAAGTGGTTAAAGTTAGGGTTGTGTGTGTTTAACCTCTTTACCAAGTGTGCAGAGTTGAAAGACTTAGGACCAGACACCAGGCTGAAGTCCAGGATGGTTGAGTCCTGGCGGAAAGTCCAGTTGGGTCCGCGGGACCTGACAACTGGCTGAAGACCAAGTTGGTTGAGACTTGGCAGGAAGACCAAGGTGGTTGAGCCTTGGCAGGAAGTCCTGGTAGGGTCAAGAAGTCAAGCAGAGCTGCATAATGGGTAAGTAAGGTAAGTCACTGGAGGAGCGACCCAGTGAGGACGAGTCCAATCTTGGACTTTAGGCGCGGTCCAACTTAGACCCATTTAGGTGATCTAAGTTGAGTCCTGGTTAGATCCTGGTCTGGGAGACAGGATCTAATTAACTTAGAATTGTATCTTATTTTAGTCCATATAAAATTGTGCTAGCCTTGTTTTGGACTAACCCTGGATGCAGGACCAAAGGACTATGATTCTGCAGCTCAGAGAGCCTCAAAGGAGTGAGGCCGTAGCTGAGCAGGGCGCCCCGGATGTGTCGGGCGCCCCAGAGTCAACCCAAAGTCAGCAGAGAGGTAAACGCCCCGACAGCCGCGCGCGTCGGGCGCCCCGCATGTCTCGGGCGCCCCCTGTGCCACCTCACTGCCAACTGCCGAAGCTCACCCTCGCGAAGCCAAGGAGATGTGGCTTTGACCGGTCAAATCGGGCGCCCCGCGCGCGTCGGGCGCCCCAGTCAAAGGTGATCCCGAAGATAAAGAGATCAAGTGCTTGACCGAGAGGGCTGCGGATCGGCAGCCACGCAGAGGGGCGCCCCGGACGTTTCGGGCGCCCCCAGGGCTATAAATAGAGCCCCTCGACCAAGGTTCAAAAACAACACTTCTTCCAAAGCTTTGAAGTTCTTCTACGCTCACGCCTTGCTCCGGAAACGCTACACTTCGAGCCGACGACGTCCCGCTGCCCCGAAAGAGTCGACCTACTCCGGACGTCGGTAAAAAGAAGAATTTCTTTTAATACTTTATTGCACTTAATTACTTGAAAGTGTGGGGTTGTCACACTTTCAATTCATTTGTACTCGCCTACTCTATCGGGGTTGACCGATAGAGAGTTTTAGTAGATTGCCCAACGGAAAGGTCCGAGGGACCTGGGCCTTCGAGTAGGAGTCGCCGAAGGCTCCGAACGAAGTAAAAATCGTTCGTGTTTGTGTGTTTGTTTTTCGTCTCTTTCATTTCCGCTGTGCACGCTTTTTAAAGCACTCTGATTTAATTTTTTAAAAAGTCACGTGATTCACCCCCCCCTCTCACGTGCATCGATCCTACAAGTGGTATCAGAGCCAAGTTCGCTCTGTATCGGTGCAACCACCATAAGAGCCGGGGGAAATCCAGTTTTTTTTGTTTTGGTTTTTCGCTATACTTGATCTAAATTAGGTATTGTTGCCTAGATTTGGATTATTTTTTCCGTTCGTTTGATTTTACTCGAATTTGGTGCAACACCATTTCGAGTCACTTTTTCTCTCTCTTCTCCTATTTCTACCACACTACTAATCCAAGACTTAGTCTTGGGACAAGTTTTTGTGTAGTCTATTTCAGATGGCTCAAGGTGAAGGCTATAGCACTGCCCGCCCTCCTCTCTTTAATGGGGAAGACTTTCCCTACTGGAAGAGAAGGATGGAGGTTTATCTGAAGACCGACATGGATCAGTGGTTTGCAGTTCAAACAGGTTACACACCGCCAATGAATGAGGGAAATAATGCTCCACTTAGGCCCGACAGATGGAACTCGGAGATGAAGAAAAAGGCTCAGACCGAGTTCAAAGCCCAGAACACCCTCCAGTGCGGACTTACCAAAGAGGAGCTAAACAGAATTGGACCAACTGACTCAGCAAAGGAGCTATGGGACAAATTAATTGAACTACATGAAGGCACCTCTGATGCCAAGGTAACAAAAAGGGATTTACTTTTAAATAAGTTATTTAATATAAAAATGCAGGAAGGAGAATCTGCAAGTCAACTCCACGCTCGGATCAAGGACATACTGAATGGACTCCACATGATCGGGCACAAACAGGAGAACCGGGACATCATAAGGTACGCTTTAAATGCATTCCCTAGAAATTCACTATGGGCATCTATTATAGATGCTTATAAAATTTCTAGGAACCTTTCTAAAATTAATTTAGATGAATTGTTTTGTGAATTAGAACTGCACGAACAGACTAACGCCAAGGCCGAGAAAGGGCTAGCTTTATTTGCAGGTTCACCAAAGGAAGCCAAATCAAAGAGAAAAGTCCAAGAAGAACCTGAAGATGAGTCAGGCTCTGATGAAGAAGAACAACTGGTGAACTTGGTAAGAAAAATGTTCACCAGAAGGAAGAACAAATTTTCAAAGAAAGATATTCAAAAGGTAGTGAAGCCCTACAGCACTGAAGGTAAAAGCAAAATGATCTGCTTCGGCTGTAACAGAAAAGGGCACTTCAAACATGAATGCCCTTACAAGAAAGAGGACCAACCCACTAAGAACAAAAAGAAGAAGGCTCTTCAAGCCACATGGGATGAAAGCTCGGACGATTCCGACGATGAACATCAAAAGAACGCAAGCTATCTCGCACTGATGGCAACCGGACCAGAATCAAACTCAGATCAAGACGAGGATTCCGAATACGAGTCGAGCCAAGAGATCGGACTATTTTCAGACGGCTCTACAAAGGTATATTTAGATTCAGTAAATGAAAAGTTCTTTAAAATTATTTCTGTTTTAAATAAAAAATTGCTTGAAACTGAATCTAGAAATGACCAGCTCCTTAAGGAAAATCAAGACCTTAAGGAGCAATTAAGTAATACTAGAACATTAACTGAACAAACTCAAAATCAAAAATTAATTGAGACTGAAACTGAAAACTCAACCCTAAAGGGCGAAGTCCTAAAACTTAAGGATCTACTAGCAACTTTCACAACCCGATCCAAGAACCTTGACCTTATTCTTGGATCACAAAAGGGCATGTACAACAAATCTGGGATAGGATATAAATCAAGATCGAACCAAAGATCCTTTATCTCCTTTATCCACCCCCGCAAAAATCAACGAAAAGCGTGGGTTCCGAAAGCTTATCTAACAAAGCAAGTAGGTCAGAATCAATTTTATGTCCCAAAAAGGGACATCCATTACATTAACCCTAGACACCCAGTCTACAATTTAGGAGGAGGCTCCAAACTAGTTGGCACCTTAAAATCAGCCTCTGCCCAGGTGGGCACTTAGGATCAGCTTCAAAGTTAATTTGAATCTTGTACTATTTAGTACCAAGGTTTTCAATGAGTAAGTTAAAAGTTCAACTTCTTTAAGCGGCTTTGACTAGAAAATGGTTGTTGCTCCAATAAGGCTTCGGCCAAAGAAGGCCACTGTGCCTCGCCATGGCCTGGAAGCCAATTATTGAAGTGTACTTTTAAATTACTACTTGTTAAACTTGGATCTAACACAAGGTCAAATTAACTTTTCTAATCAAAATCAAAACCATCTCACAAAATCATAGGACTCCCTTGATTGATAACTTAGACCGAGTGAGATGAATAAGGATAACCAAATTAAAATTCAAATTCAAATTCAAATTCAAATTAAAATTAAAATTAAAATTCAAATTCAAATTCAAATTAAAATTAAAATTAAAATTAAAATTAAAATTCAAATTAAAATTCAAATTCAAATTAAAATTAAAATTCAAATTAAAATTAAAATTAAAATTCAAATTCAAATTAAAATTCAAATTCAAATTAAAATTCAAATTAAAATTCAAATTAAAATTCAAATTCAAATTAAAATTAAAATTCAAATTAAAATTAAAATTCAAATTCAAAGTAAAATTCAAATTCAAATTCAAATTCAAATTCAAATTCAAATTAAAATTCAAATTCAAATTAAAATTCAAATTAAAAATCAAATTCAAAGTCAAGCTTAACATAACTCAAATTTAAAATTCAAACTCAAGTGTTTAAATCTTTTTAGATTTTTTTTCAAAAAACTCAACCTAGGTCTAAACCGTTTACTTAACTGTAGGAAAATAAATGGATCATTGACAGTGGATGCTCCAGACACATGACTGGGGATCCCACCAAATTTACAGAACTCAAGTACAAAAGACTAGGGACTGTTGCTTTTGGAAACAACGGTAAACTTAAGGTAATTGGCCTAGGCAATATTGAACTTGAGTCAGATTTCATGATAACAAATGTATTACTTGTTGAAAATTTCAACTTCAATTTACTAAGCATTAGCCAATTGTGTGACACTGGTTATAAGGTTAGGTTCCTATCCAATGAATGTTTGATCAAACACAATGACAACCCAAACATCACACTTAGAGGACTTAGGCACAATAACATTTATGAAATTAAGTTAACCTGTCCCTTAGAAAACTGCCTCTTAATCCATAAGGATGAGACTTGGCTCTGGCATAGGAGACTTTCACACACTCACTTCAGAAAACTACCTAAACTAAATGGTTTAGTTAGAGGCCTACCAAAGTTATCTAACCTTGAGTCAACCTTATGTAATGCTTGTCAACAAGGAAAACAAACTAGGTCAACCCACAAACCAACTAATCAAACTCAAACCAAGTCAATTCTGGAATTAATTCACTTAGACCTATTTGACTCACATGGGGTTAAATCAATTAGTGGGAACCTATACTGCCTTGTAATTATCGATGACTATTCAAGATTTACCTGGGTAAAATTCTTAAAAAATAAAGATGAAACTTTTGATACACTCACTCAATTTTGTAAATAAAGGAGAAATTGAACTTAACCATGTTGAATCTAAGTCTAACCTAGCTGATATATTTACCAAACCACTTCCTGAATCTGAATTTAGCAACTTAAGAAGGTTAATAGGAATGTGTGTTATAGACTAGGAATGACCTGATAAACTTAAGTTGAATTTTGGTTTTAAAAACATGGATTTTTTTTTTAAAATTGGTTTTTCAAAAAGTTTATTGCTTTTCAAAATTAAACTTAAACACGGACTTTTCAAACTTGATTTTCAAGAACTTTATTGTATTTAAAAATTTGATTTTCAAAACTGGCAGACTTAGCCTAGGCTGTGACCCCTAGAATTGCATGAACCTATAGTTTTAGGTAGCCGCATCTCACAAAACACATTAAGATTAACTTGTTTGTGCTTGCAAAAACATAGAACGGTTGTGAGATGCATAGGACTCTGCCTGGACTTCCGAATGCTTAAAGTCAGTGCATCACAATAAGTCTGGGCGTAAAATACCAACGTTACAGTGATCATGTCAAGTAGTCTTGCCTTAAAAGGTGAGCTAGACATTATTACTTGACTTGACTAACTCAGTGAACACTACTATCATCTAGATAGTTAGTCAGTAACTAGAGTTAGACATATGAAAAGGGACCACAATCATTACTTAGTCCAGGGGGAGTTGAGGTCAAAATACTTTTGCAAAATAAATAGTTCCTTGCAATTTCTATTTAACATTGAACAATCCGTATTTTAGGTCTTGCAAATCTCCTTTTTAAACTTTGAAAATATTTCAAATTCATTTAAAAATAATGTTGTTGAAAACTATCTGTTAGTTTTGAAAAATTAATTTAGGTGGAGTTTTTCTTTCACTTAGGCTATTTTATCTTACTTAATCTATTTTGCCTAAGTCTAATATTCCCTATAACTTAACTTTGAATTCGACTCTCCGTAACTTAATATAAGTATGTTTTTTTTGATGAATGACAAAGGGGGAGAGTAGGGTTAAAGCTTAGAAAATTATGTTTGCTACTTAATTCTGTGTGCTACTTAATTCTGTTTGCTACTTAATTTTGCACCATGTACCTTCATGCTTATTTACTTGCATGTATCTGCTAGTTTTTCTCTAACTTTAACCTAGGTTGTCATTACATCAAAAAGGGGGAGATTGTTGGTGCAGTTTGCACTGACGGTCAAACTCGGGTTTTGATGTATGACAAAGTGGTTAAAGTTAGGGTTGTGTGTGTTTAACCTCTTTACCAAGTGTGCAGAGTTGAAAGACTTAGGACCAGACACCAGGCTGAAGTCCAGGATGGTTGAGTCCTGGCGGAAAGTCCAGTTGGGTCCGCGGGACCTGACAACTGGCTGAAGACCAAGTTGGTTGAGACTTGGCAGGAAGACCAAGGTGGTTGAGCCTTGGCAGGAAGTCCTGGTAGGGTCAAGAAGTCAAGCAGAGCTACATAATGGGTAAGTAAGGTAAGTCACTGGAGGAGCGACCCAGTGAGGACGAGTCCAATCTTGGACTTTAGGCGCGGTCCAACTTAGACCCATTTAGGTGATCTAAGTTGAGTCCTGGTTAGATCCTGGTCTGGGAGACAGGATCTAATTAACTTAGAATTGTATCTTATTTTAGTCCATATAAAATTGTGCTAGCCTTGTTTTGGACTAACCCTGGATGCAGGACCAAAGGACTATGATTCTGCAGCTCAGAGAGCCTCAAAGGAGTGAGGCCGTAGCTGAGCAGGGCGCCCCGGATGTGTCGGGCGCCCCAGAGTCAACCCAAAGTCAGCAGAGAGGTAAACGCCCCGACAGCCACGCGCGTCGGGCGCCCCGCATGTCTCGGGCGCCCCCTGTGCCACCTCACTGCCAACTGCCGAAGCTCACCCTCGCGAAGCCAAGGAGATGTGGCTTTGACCGGTCAAATCGGGCGCCCCGCGCGCGTCGGGCGCCCCAGTCAAAGGTGATCCCGAAGATAAAGAGATCAAGTGCTTGACCGAGAGGGCTGCGGATCGGCAGCCACGCAGAGGGGCGCCCCGGACGTTTCGGGCGCCCCCAGGGCTATAAATAGAGCCCCTCGACCAAGGTTCAAAAACAACACTTCTTCCAAAGCTTTGAAGTTCTTCTACGCTCACGCCTTGCTCCGGAAACGCTACACTTCGAGCCGACGACGTCCCGCTGCCCCGAAAGAGTCGACCTACTCCGGACGTCGGTAAAAAGAAGAATTTCTTTTAATACTTTATTGCACTTAATTACTTGAAAGTGTGGGGTTGTCACACTTTCAATTCATTTGTACTCGCCTACTCTATCGGGGTTGACCGATAGAGAGTTTTAGTAGATTGCCCAACGGAAAGGTCCGAGGGACCTGGGCCTTCGAGTAGGAGTCGCCGAAGGCTCCGAACGAAGTAAAAATCGTTCGTGTTTGTGTGTTTGTTTTTCGTCTCTTTCATTTCCGCTGTGCACGCTTTTTAAAGCACTCTAATTTAATTTTTTAAAAAGTCACGTGATTCACCCCCCCCTCTCACGTGCATCGATCCTACAGGTAAGACTGGTGATATATGTAGGCGAGGTTGCTAGTTCGAATCTTCACAGCAACAAATAAAATTCTTTTTGTTTCAGGTGCCTGGTTTGACTTGGTCAAACTGACCAGTCTTTTGGTTCATCTTCTGGGTGATTTCCGGCCAACCGGAGTTAGGCTCACCCGAACCCGACTCCGGCCTTTCGTCCCTCGAGCGTCCTTCCTCCCGGCTTCTCGTCCCTCGGACACCGTGCACGTCCTTCTCGCTCCACCGGCGTACTCTTCCGTAGCTTCCGCGTCCCTCGGATTGTACCGAGCCCGTCGGCTCACTTCCCCGCACAATCCTTCTCATCCGCTACGTCTTACGCTCGACTTCCTCCGTACCTAAGCTCCTGCACACTTAGCAGAGGGATTAAACATACCAGGACCTAACTTAAATCGGTTGATCACATCAAAATCAACCAGGGGTACTTACAATTTGAACTCCTTATAACCTCAAAAATCCACGGGAAATCAGAGCTCTCTAGGTCAATTACTGGGTTTTGGTCAAAACCCACTGATTTGACCTAGAAAGCTCTGATTGTAAAAATTTCAGTTCTCGTGAATTTCTGATATTACAAGGAGTTCAAATATGCTATCCATTGTTTATTTGGACTTCTTCGAGGTGATAAAAAATAATAATGAGGAATCGAAAAAAAAGTCAAACATTGAGCTCATTGGGCTTGATATAAATTATATCAGGCCCACGTTGGGCCTGATATAAGATCATATCAGACCCAACGTGGGCCTGATATGAAATCCGTATCAGGTCCAACGACCTTAATGTATGATTTTTTTTCTCGATTCTCCGTTATTATATTTTAACACCTTGGAGAGGTTGAAATAAACAATAAATAATATATTTGAGCTCCTTATAACCTCAGAAATCTACGGAAATTGAAATTTTTACAATCGGAGCTCTCTAGGTCAAATCAGTTATTTTTGGTCAAAATCCACTAATTTGACCTAGAGAGCTCCGATTGCAAAAATTTCAGTTCCAGTGGATTTTTGAGGTTACAAGGAGTTCAAATATGATATCTATTATTTATTTGGACTTCTCTGAGGTGATAAAATATAATTACGAAGAATCGAGAAAAAATAACACATTAAGGTCGTTGGGCCTGATATGGATTCCATATCATGCCCATTATGGGTCTGAAATGGAACCATATCAGGCCCACGTTGGGCCTGATATGATTTTATATCAGGCCCAACGTGTGCCTGATATAATTCATATGAGGCCCAATGGGTTGCTTTTTTTCTTGATTCTTCGTTATTACATTTTAACACCTTGGAGAAGTCCAAATAAACAATTGATAGCATATTTGAACTCCTAGTAACCTCAGAAATCCACGGGAACTAAAATTTTTGCAATCGGTGCTCTCTAGGTCAAATCATTGGGTTTTGACCATAAACAACTAATTTGACCTAGAGAGCTCCGATTGTAAAACTTTCAGTTTCAGTGGATTTCTGAAGTTATAAGGAGCTCAAATATTTTATTTATTGTTTATTTCGACCTCTCTAAGGTGTTAAAATACAATAACAAAGAATCGAAAAAAAATCACACATTAGGGTCGTTGGGCCTGATATGGATTCCATATCAGGCCTACAACCCAATATTTGACTTTTTTTTCTTGATTCTACGTTATTACATTTTTACACCTTGGAGAAGTCCAAATAAATAATGGATAACATATTTGAACTATTTGTAACCTCAAAAATCTACGAGAATTGAAAATTTTGAAATCGGAGCTCTCTAGGTCAAATCAGTAGGTTTTAGTCAAAACCCACTGATTTGACCTAGAGAGCTCCGATTGTAAAAAATTTCAGTTTCTGTGGATTTCTTAGGTTATAAGGAGCTCAAATATGTTATTTATTATTTATTTCGACCTCTCCAAGGTGATAAAATGTAATAACAGAGAATCGAGAAAAAATCACACATTGGGGTCATTGGGGTTGATATGGATTCCATATTAGGCCCATGTTGGGCCTAATATAATTCATATCAGGCCCATAGACATAATATTTAACTTTTTTTCGATTCTGCGTTATTACATTTTAACACCTCGGAGAAGTTCAAATAAACAATTGATAACATATTTGAACTCCTTGTAACCTCAGAAATCCACGAGAACTGTAATTTTTGCAATAGAACCTCTCTAGGTCAAATCAGTGGGTTTTGACCAAAAACCACTGATTTGACCTAAAGAGCTCCGATTGTAAATATTTTAGTTTCCCTAGATTTTTGAGATTATAAGGAGCTCAAATATGTTATTTACTGTTTATTTCGACCTCTCCAAGGTGTTGAAATATAATAACGGAGAATCAAGAAAAAATCACACATTGAGGTTGTTGGGCCTAATATGGAACCATATCAGGCCCAACGTTGGCCTAATATAATTCATATCAGGCCCAATAGGCCTAATATTTGACTTTTTTCTCAATTTTTCGTTATTACATTTTAACACCTCGGAGAAGTCCAAATAAACAATGGATAACATATTTGAAATCCTTGTAACCTCAAAAATCCACGAGAACTGTAGTTTTTGCAATAGGAGCTCTTTAGGTCAAATCAGTGGGTTTTGATCAAAAATCACTGATTTGACCTAAAGAGCTCCGATTGTAAATATTTCAATTTCCGTAGATTTATGAGATTATAAGAAGCTCAAATATGTTATTTATTATTTATTTCGACCTCTCCAAGGTGTTAAAATATAATAACGGAGAACTAAGAAAAAATCACATATTGGGGTCGTTGGGCCTGATATGGAATCATATCAGGGCCACGTTGGGCCTGATATAATTCATATCAGGCCCAATGATCCCAATATTTGACTTTTTTCTCGATTCTTTATTATTACATTTTAACACCTCGGAGAAGTCTAAATAAACAATGGATAGTATATTTGAAATCCTTATAACCTCAGAAATCTACGAGAACTGAAATTTTTACAATCAGAGCTCTCTAGGTCAAATCAGTGGATTTTGACCAAAACCCACTTATTGACCTAGAGAGCTCTGATGCCACAAATTTGAGTTCCCGTGGATTTTTGACGTTACAAGGAGTTTAAATATGCTATCCATTGTTTATTTGGACTTCTCCAAGGTGTTAAAATGTAATAACAATAATCGAGAAAAAAAATCTAATATTGGGCCCAGTGGGCTTGATATGATTCCATATCAGGCCCAAAGTGGGGTTGATATGATCTTTTAGTTTTAATTTAATGAAAAATATTTTAATTAATTTAAATATTAATATTCAAATCTATATCTAAAAAGCACGTAGATTTCAACTCATTTTAACCATCTGATGATAAAATTTTATTTCATTTTATTTTCCTTTTAATTCTTAAAATTTGTTTTGGAAAAAAAACTCGAGTCAAAATTAAAAAAGTAGAGAACTTCAAGAACAACGCAAAAATAACATCGGTGGATTGATCCGCTACTGGACGAAGCTGGTTAGAGATCTCCCGTAGCCCCAACTGGTCGATGAATAGCCTTCAAATCAGGCCTAACGTAGGGTTGATATGTTGCATGCATCTATCTAAAAGAGAGAATAAATAGAAGATGAAAGAGAAAGAAATGCATGAAAAAGATGGAGGAATGAGAAGAGAGGAGAAGAAAGAGAAGATGGGTTGCGTGCATAAGAGAGAGAAAAGGAAAAAGTGATTGCATACATATAAGTTAGATTTGACAGAAGGGTTAAATGGGAAGAATACTGAAAAAATTGTACATTTTGGTAAACATCAAAGTACGCCGTAACTAGGGATCGAACTGCGGATGCCTGAGATTTCTTCCTACAAAGTTAGTACGCGTAGCGGAAATGAATGAAACAATGAAATCAATGCTAATACTAAACCTTACGTGGTTCGGAGATTGCTTGCTCCTACTCCACGGCGTATCCTTGAGGTGGACGAACCCTTGATCCTTCGGTGGATCAATCCTCGACAATCTTCGACTAGAACTTTCTCTTTCTCGGTGGAAAACAACCTTTCACAATATTTTCTTCCTCTTTACAAGTTGAGAATTAGGATTAGGAGTTAGAGATAAGTTTTGGGAGCTTGAGCACTTAAGCAAGAAGGGCGTTTTACAATGAACACAACTAACTCTTCACAAGTCTCAAGCTCCACTTTAAATAGAGGAGAGAGCTGCTAACACGCTCAGTCCCCACACCAGTCAACTGACTCCAACCCTAGTCGACTGGTGCTTAGCCAACGGCTATTTTTCGAACAGATCAGTCGACTGGCGCTCAGACCAGTCGACTGCTACATCCTGTTTGACCCAACAGAAAGATCAATCGACTGCCATCCAAACTAGTCGACTGATGTCGCTGTTCTAAGCTCACATAAATATCAGTCGACTGATGTCCCTACCAATCGACTGCTTCTTTTACACATTCACTCTCATCCTCTCTGGAGTCACCCTTTGAAGTTCTCTTCCTTTAGCTCTCATCCCTCGGATGCATACGAGCTCACGACTCGTCTCCATGTCATCCTTCGCGTATGCCTTGAAGTCCGTTTCCCTTGGCTCCACTCGTTGCTCCTTGTCCGACGATCCCTCGGATGCACCATCCTTCACCGACTCAAGGACCCGAGCACTCATGATGAGATCTCCCATGTGTATTCCACCAAGTCCTGCATGACTTAAATACAAATCAAATCAATATGAAATCCTAACTTAAATTTATTAATATACATATCAAAACCCATGATCTATCCGACCAAACCTGGTTCGATTGCATCAACAGTATCTTGGCTATGTGTTGAGATATATATTTGTGTGTTTGGATATATATTTGCTTGTGTTGTATACCATCGGATGTGATAGTTTATATATCTTTATAAATTGTATATATGAAGTACTAAATATAATATTTTCTATTATTTTTTTTAATTTCCGACGGAATAGGGTATTCCTTTGGGTAATATTCACTACAAAAAATCTGACCATTACCGACGGAATATACCGACGGAATTCCGTCGGTAATCATCGTTACCGACGGAACTGCGATGGGAAAATAAAAAGTCAGAAAAATAATTGTCGGGACAATATTTCCGACGGAAACTAATTTTCCGTCGGTAAATATATTTTCCGACGGATATATTCAGTCGGTAATTTTTGACGGAAAACCTAATTTCGTCGGGAAATGTCGAGTATTAAATGATTTGGGTAATGATGCCACCGATGGAATCAGTGATTCCGTCGGGAAATATCGATTATTAAAAATGGTCTGAGTAACGAAACCATCGACGGAATTAGAAATTTCGTAGGTGATTTTCGACAGAATCAAAAATTCCGTAGGGGGTTTCCGACGGAATTAGAAATTCCGTCGGTGACTTCCGACGGAATCGCTATTCCCGTCGGGAAATACCGATTATTAAAAATGGTCTGAGTAATGAATCCACTGGCGGAATTAGAAATTCCGTAGGTGATTTCCGACGGAATCAGAGATTCCGTAGTTGCTTCCCGACGGAATTAGAAATTCCGTCGGAGGGTTCCGACGAGATTGCTGATTTCGTCGGATAATTCCAACATTTTCCCCAAAATATTATCATAAATGGGAAAATTTGAGAAAACTCCCCAACATCAAACTTGGCTTTGCATGTACTCCCCTACCAAAAATTTCTTTGCATGCACTCCCTGATGGGATTGACAAGACAGTTTTGTGTGTTATTTTTTTTATCAGTATAAAACAGTAAAAATTTAGTATAAATCGTAAAGATTTGAGTATAAATTGTTTGAGATTGAGTACTAATTTAAGAAATTTGAGTACAAAGTTTCGGTGACCTCTCATATGAAAATCTTGATGTGGTGAGTATAAAAGAGTGAAAATTCAGTATACATTATAAAGATTTGAGTATAAATTGTTTGAGATTGAGTACTAATTCAAAAAATTTGAGTATAAAATTTTGGTGATCCTTCATGCGAAAATCTTGATGTGGCGGATGCGATCTTACATACTCAAATTTCTAAATTTTATACTCAAATTTTTTCAAATAATACTCAATCTAAATCAATTCATACTTAAATTTTGATAATGTATACTGAAATTTTTACTATATATTAAAACAATGTATACTCAAATTTTTTTAAATAATACTCAAATTTCTTAAATTAGTACTCAATCTCAAACAATTTATACTCAAATCTTTATAATCTATACTGAGTTTGTACTCTTTTATACTCAATTTATTAGGGAGTGAAAGCAAAGAATTTATTAGGTGGGGAGTGCATGCAAAGACAAGTTTAGGATTAGGGAGTTTTCTCCAATTAATACTTAAATTAATGCAATAACAATAATATAAATATAAAATTATGTTCAACGTTAATTATTATTTAATTATTAATAAAAATATTGGTAATAATGGTAATTAAAAATATTATCGAGTAACGATATTTATTGTGATAGATTATTTATAATATTATAAAAATATATATTTAAAATTTTCTCGCAAACTAAATTATACACATCATAATATTAAAAAGCAAGGTATTTAAGATTAAATATCTTCTGTTTCTCTTTGAGCTGATGAAATTTATTAATTTATTTCCAACAGCAAGATACTCAAATTTTGAAACTTCTAATTGTTTAGAATGCTTCCAATTCTAATTTGTAATTATGAATGTTTAAAAGACATATCAGGATGTCATGCAGTTGTTATTCCATAACAGATCACAGAAAAACAAAATCTCACTTTATCTTTTAACATAAAATCCAAATAGAAAGATCACAACAAACAACACATCGATCCACTTCCGTGGATAGAAAATATAAAAATTCATAGAACCATGAAACAAATAATAAAACATCAGCTTTATATACGTAAAAAACATTACAACCAATAAAAAGATAAATATTAATAAATGGAGAACTTATGGGGATTGGTACTTCAGATTCATCAAAATTGCAGACTTGGTAGGCTCCTTAGCACGGTCTGCAGGGAAAACCAAATATTTTAATATACAAGCATTGTAGAACCAACACTTAGTTTATTACACATTCCTCTTAGGAGAAAACCAAGCCAATATTTTTCCAGCCTGTAGGAGTCTGAAAGAGTAGCTCAAGCCGAACATGACATCCTCTACGCGAGCCAACTGCTTATGCGATGGGGAACCAAAAGAAATCCGGGAATCCATGCGAAATACTATAGGCCCTGCTACCTGTGAAAGCATATTTGATGAATGAGGAAAACAAAAAGATTGGATAAAATTATGTAAAGGTTTAGCATGCTAAATTTCTGTGACTAAAGAAAGATGTTCAATCACGTGCTAAAATTCAAAGTCATCGTAACAGAATTCCTGCGCTGTATTACTACAGAAAGTGTGAACAATCTTTTAATTAATGTTGCTTCAATTGCTTGCAGCATGAACAAAGAAACAATATCAGATTTCAGTATTTCTTTACAAAAAAAGAGAGAGGTGAAGGAAAGAAATGGACTGAAAAATTACTGTTTCCCCATGATTAGGCTCTTAATCGGACATAAAGCAGCTTGCCTTGGCATTGACCGCATCACAGACCTGGACAGTGATGACAGCGTGCCTAGTTCAATGAGACAGGGTTTTTGTGTGCGCGCACGCGAGATCTCTGGTAGTAGTTGCCTTAGTTATGTAATTACTCAAACCATAGAGGTATATAAGGTTTTAGTCAAGCAAACCATGCTATTTTTTGCATCTATATGCTAACTATGCCAAAAAATTGGCCTTTGAAAATTACCAAAGGATAATAATCATAAGAGAAAGTGGCAGAACTGTGCCAAGATATACCTGTTGTTGAAGGATTAGATTAAACTTTGGGGAGCAAGAGGATTCATTTCTCTATCAACTCGGCCTTTGACAATGTCAGAGATAAGATACGCAGCATCTTTGACAAATGATGAAGCTGAATGAATGTCAAAACAACATCATTCTAGTAAGATCAATAAAATCCTTCTTGAACTCCCCTAGCTGAAGCGTGTACAATAATGAACCAAACATGTCAGCACTAAACCTATTTCTTCTTTTGCTCTTTAAAATCACAGACTGACCAGCTTCACTAACTCCTGTTGATTCCCAACAGTGACACTTGTACTTTTATCTCCACCAAACCAAGCCGCACAGGTACAACCTAGGTGGAGAGGAAAATGTCTGTCAGATTTTACTCGAGTAACTTCTTTTGTTTTTGGCAAAAAAAAATTATGGATTCATAATTGCATAACCAGGAGTCAAAGACATTTTGAAAGAAAACCATTGCCAGGGTCTTCATAGAG
>JAGFNQ010000988.1:73682-85065 GCA_024364735.1 Boesenbergia rotunda | reverse complement strand
TTGGTCGGGACTCTGTTTAGTAAGTAAACAGCTGTCTTAAGCGCATAGCCCCAAAAGGATTTTGGAAGAGTTGCATGATTCATCATAGATCTAACCATGTCCATCAAGGTTCGGTTACGCCTCTCAGATACACCATTATGCTGTGGTGTATATGGCGGAGTCCATTGAGACAATATCCCATTGTCCCTAAGATAATCTTGAAACTCTTGACTCAAGTATTCATCACCCCGATCGGATCGAAGTATCTTAATACTTTTGCCAAGCTATTTCTCTACTTCACTTCTGAACTCTTTGAATTTCTCAAAAGCTTCAGATTTGTATTTCATTAAGAACACATACCCGAATCGTGAGTGATCATCGATAAAGGTAATGAAGTAGCTATAACCTCCTTGTGCAAGAGTTGACATTGGTCCACATACATCAGTATGTATTAGACCAAGCAATTCTCCCACTGGTTTACCTTTTCCGGAAAAGGGCAATTTGGTCATCTTGCCTTTTAAGCATGATTCGCATGTATCAAATGAACCGGGTTCAAATGATTCCAGAATTCCACATCGGTGTAATTTGGTCATGCGTTTCTTACTTACATGGCCAAGACGACAATGCCACGTATAGGAGTCTATTTGATTATCTATTCGAGCACGTTTGTTGCTAACTTCGATATGAAAAATGTCACCGGATAAATCTAACATGTAGATACCATTGTATAAAGTTCCGGTCCATAAAGAACACATTTAAAGTTATGTAACAACAATTGTTACTAAAAGTTAAATGATAACCCTTTCATTCAAGCATGAAATAGATACAATGTTTCTTATTAACGAAGGAACAAAATAACAATTATCCAATTCTAAGACGAGTCCAGTAGGGAGCTTTAGCAAATATGTTCCGATGGCAACAGCAGCAATCTTTGCTCCATTTCCAACTCGCAAATTCGCTTCTCCCTTGACGAGTCTTCTTCTATTCCTTAGCCCCTGTATGTCATTACATATATGTGAGCTACAGCCAGTATCAAGTACCCAGGTGGACGAGGAAATAGAGTGACATTCAATAACGAAGATATCTGAAGAGGATGGGGCATCAGATGCCTTCTTCTTCAAGGACTCAAGATAAACCTTGCAGTTTCTTCGCCAGTGACCTTCCTTGCCGCAGTGATGGCAAGTGTCTTTTAGTGCCTTTTCAGTCTTTTTGGCCTTTTTCTTCTTTCCCTTATTCTGTTCTTTGGGCTTCCTCTTAGAGCCTTTCTTTGAGGAACCAACTAACAGTACCGTCTTCTGATCCTGCTTTACAGAAGGCTCTACAGTCTTCAACAGGTTGAGCAATTCAGGAATGGTAGTCTCCAGCTTGTTCATCCGATAGTTCATCACAAATTGTGAGTAACTCTTGGGCAAACAATGCAGAATTAAGTCAACACTTAGTTCGTGATCCATTGCAAATCCGAGTGTGCCTAGTCGCTCAATGTACCCCAACATCTTCAACACAAACTGTGAGACAGAAGTGCCTTTCTGCATCTTAGAGGTGAAGAGGAGTTTGGAGACCTCGAACCTTTCGGATCTCGCCTGCTCGTCAAACAACTCATGAAGATGGAAGATGATGGTATGAGCATCCATATGCTCATGCTGATTTTGCAGCTCAGGTACCATAGCGGCCAGCATGATGCAACTCGCAAGTTCAGAATCGGCCACATGTTTCTGATAGGCCACTAACTGGTCTAGAGTTGCATCTTCTGGATGATGGTTGGGAAGTTGCTCTTCAAGGACATAAGCAAGCTTTTCTGCCTTGAGGACTATCCTCAGGTTTCGAAGCCAGTCCATGAAGTTTGGCCCAGTCAGCTTATTGGTGTCCAAAATGGAACGCAAATTCAGAGAAGACATGATCAAGTGATTATCCTAGAAATACAAATTGAGCTTATGTGAGAAGAATGATAAAGAATGCATCAATATACATTAATTAAATCCTATTTATTTTTCAAATTGAATAACCCTTTTTATCAATTCGGGAGATCGTAGGAACATCTCCAAATAGGTTGATATCCAACCATAGATAAGAACAACCATGGCTAGAGTCCATCAAGTTATTCTTAGCTATGAAGGTAGGTAATTATACCGATTACATATTATACATATGTAACTATCACATTATGCTATCAACTAATTGAATGTTTGCATAAATCATTGGGTTGTTAACTCATTAACAAGTATGCAACAATATACATAGCACCCAACTGCACCTCTCTTTACATCGACCTTGGCTGTGGCACAACAAATCGATGCTCCAAGCTTAAGGCTGACCCATTAATCAAGAAATAGTTTTAATATAGTTGGAGCTCATTCAACCGTTTAGTCAGGCTTGGATGTGTCCAACAACCAAAACTAAGGATTGAACTCTGACTCCAACTATATTAATCATAAACTAATTCCATGGTTTGAACATGTTGAGGTTCAAGCCGGGCATGGATGTGTCCATCAACCCAAACGAGAAACAAAACTCCGATTCTAACCATATTAATGGAAGGTGTTGGCCTTAATATTTTGTAAGGGGCTTTGGGTCCCATCCTTTTCCTTTTAAGCACATTCATGACATATAATTATGTCATGTTCTAACGATTTCCTTAATAAAGTATGTATGTGACTTAATTTATCAAGTCTCATTAATTGAATTAGGAACCGGATTTCCTAATTCTAATTTCACACTTTATTCAAGGAATTGTTTTGGGAAACAATTTCCTAAATTGTCATAATCAATTTCGGAAATAATATATTTAAGACTTTGATTTCTCTAAATCAAATCTTATTAAATTAAGAGACAGATTCCCTTAATTCAACCATATATTATTTTCATGAAAATCTTATTTAAGGAAATAAACTCTATAGGAAACAATTTTTCCTAATTAATTTTGGAGACAACAATATGTAAGAGCATCACCTCATAAGGAAATTATCATTTGAGAATCACCTCAAAATTTTCCAAGATTTGATCACATATTTTATTTATGGATAATTAGTTACAACAAATTATTTACTTTAGGTAGCTCCCCGAGGCACTCCCCAAAGAAAAGAAATTTGTTGTAAATCTAATTTGGCCTGCTCCCCGAGGCATAACCAAATTAAACTTGACAATTAAAGAACTTGTTAATAATATAATTTGGATGGCTCCCCGAGGCCTACCCAAATCAATTTTAACAATTCATATTCAAAATAGGAAATTAAATTATAACAACTAACTTTAATTTGGGTGGCTCCCCGAGGCACTCCCTAAAGTAAAGAATTTTGTTAATAATTTAAAAACCAATTTGAATTTAATTGTCAACTAATGTTTCCATAAAATGTCTAGACTTTCATGAAAAGAAAGTGCCCAAAATTACGAGCTTTCCATAAATGGAAAGTTTCCAAAATTAAAAGGTTTTTAGAATTATTGTAAGTTTCTGGTACAAAGAAAACTTACGTATTTCCAAAATTAGGAAATTTCTAAAATTGGAAAGTTTCCAAAAATGGAAAGTTTTCACAATTATCATAAAATTTCAGAAACAGAGATATTTCAAAAGTATGAGAAATTTCATGAGGATTTCCAAACTTTGAAATTCCTAAATCTAAAATTTACCATAATTGGAAAGTTTCCATAATTGAAAATTTTTTTCAAAATTGAGATCATGACAAAGTTTTCTGCAAAACAATTATATGATTATGTCGAACACTAACTGACTCTGATACCACTGTTGGGACCGGGTGCATGCCGACGCGGACACGTATTGTAATTGTTACATAATTACATGCAGTGGAAACAAAAGCATGAATAATTTCTTAAATTATTCTAACACATATCCTAAGCATGCAATGTGTTCACATAATCGTAATATAAAATTTTTGCAGAAAAGGAAATTACTCTACGAATTACCTTGCGTAACTTGGAAGAAGGGACGAGATCCAACTGTTAGCGTCCCTTGAAAGCTCCGCCTCTATTCGTATCCACGCCGAGTATCGTCGGGATGACTTCGCTAAGCCACGAGTTTCGTATTCACGAGAACTACTAGATTCTCCGTGAACACGACGAAAACCGAGAGAGTAATCAAATCGAAAGACTCACCACCAAGGTTGGCCGAAGAGGAAGATCGTTGCAAGGAAGAACTTCATCGCCTTGATGCTTCTCCTTGTGCTCACGGCAAGAAGAAAGAAGGAAGGCCTATGGCCGGCCAAGAGAGAGGGAGAGAAGAAGAGGAGAGAGCCCAAGCAATTCTTGGATGGATCATCTTCCATGGCACCCCTTGGGTCCTTTATATAGGGAGAGGTTTCTTAATTCCCAAGCAAACCTCTCCTTGATTATGGAATAATTTCTCAATCAATCCATAATCAAGGCTCTCATGATAAAGCTTCTTCTTCTTGATTATGGAATAATTTCTCAATCAATCCATAATCAAGGCTCTCTTTCTTTTGGCATGATTATATAAAATTTATAAAACAAACCAACCATTGGTTCATTATATAAAAATTTATAAAACAAACCAACCATTGGTTCATTATATAAATTTTATTAAACAAATCAACTCATGGTTCATTATATAAAAATTTATATAAAATTTATATAACCTTTTATAAAATAAACCAACCTTTGGTCTATTTTATAAAACAAACCAAAATAGCCTTATCCTCTTATGGTGGTGGCCGGCTATGACAAGAAGAGAGGAGGCCCCCTCCTTGGCTGGCCCATCTAACCCCAATTGGATCAAATCCCTTAATGAATTAAACTTATTTAATTCACCCATTAAGTCTTTAAAAGACTTAGCCATTCTATGCTTCCGATGCGTTTGAAATAAATTCAGTTTTGACTATTGTTTGGACTTACCAAAAATAGTCTATCTCGATTGGAGAATCCAATTCTCAACTCGTTTTAAATCCTTCGAATTACTCGTTATGTGTGTGACCAAATAGGCTTTCAATTTATGTTGGTCATCCATAATTAACTAATTAATTATAGAACGATCATGAGTGGCACCTAGTAGTACATCATGATCCCCAATTAATTGAAAGATCAACGGTTGACCTCAGAAATGATTCTGAAACCCTTCAGCAGCTATAATGAATCGTGCCGCCATTCCCTTCACCATCTTATACCCACTTGGTTCAGGACATGGTCTATGTGTGTCAGTCCCCACTAGGCTGACTACGTCACATCTAGCCCAAGTAACGTTTCCTCGTCCTATGGATTCTAATTACTCTCATGTATTTAAGAGATTCATACTCTGAACATGTCATGCTCTGGCCAGAGGCTTCGAGTAACAATCCGACGATAGGCCTCGGGTATACATCTCCTCGCAAGGAGTGGTGAATCCTTTGTAGGTTGTTCAAACATCTTCAGGCACTTCGGCTTATACCCAATCATCCTGGGTCCACACCTCCTTGGAGATGCTTGCTTAAGATGTCAAAGTATAAGTCTCCATGACCAAGATGACTTGAACACCGCAAGTCAAAGGAACATCGCACTTAAGCTGCAGTAAGAACTTCACTGACATATCTATATGTAGACTACCATATGAAGTTTTACAGCCAGTCACTCTAATGAACTAGTTCCCTTAACTAGCATTCATGTTTATCTCCAGACATCTCAATGTCACCAGCCAGTGAGAATCAGCTGATTAGAGAATAACTCATGCTAGTCTCAACAGAATTGATAGTGTCCGTATTTATCAATTCATCGACTAGAGACAATTTCAATACTTCACAATTGCACATGTAGAGATAATCACTAGTTGTGAATTCATCACAAATTCTCTCATGTTGTGAATTGTATTGCGGGCATTCAGTAAATGAGCTTAAGATCTTAATCAAATAATCATGTATACTCAAATAGTGAATATTCATTTATTAAAATAAATGATTACAATCATAAGGCGATTGTCTTAGGACACTTCTCTCATATCACTAACAGCCTGTTCCGTCAAGCAAAAGCGTAGGCATTTCTCCCCTGAGCAAGATAAGACTATTCGGGATGAAGTTCAGAAGCTATTAAAGCTGGGCACATTAGAGAAGTCCAGTTCCCAGCCTGGTTGGCCAATGTGGTCCTTGTCCCCAAGCCTGGGGGCAAATGGCGAGTCTGCATCGACTTCCGGGACCTAAACAAAGCATGCCCGAAATACTGCTACCCCCTACCTCGGATAGATCGGTTGGTGGACTCTACAGCCGGTTGTGAGTTCATCCCAATGTTAAATGCTTACCAGGGCTACCACCAAGTCCCACTGCCCCCAAGGACTAGGAGAAGGTCAGTTTTGTAACGGCTGACAGCACGTATTGCTACAATGTCATGCCCTTCGGCTTGCGCAATGCGGGCACCACGTACCAGCAGATGATGGACAAAGTCTTCAGGCGCCAGATCGGGCGGAACATTGAGGTGTATGTGGATGACATCCTGGTCAAGACGGACAAGGGGGTGACATGATATCTAACATCGAAGAAACGTTCGCCACCCTGAGGGCACACAGGTTGAAACTAAACCCAGCTAAATGTTTATTTGGGGGTAAAAAGTGGCAGGTTCTTGCGGTACATGGTGACGGAGAAGGGGATTGAAGCCAATGCCGGAAAGGTAAAGACCATTCTGGATATACCACCCCCGCGGAACTTCAAGGAGGTACAGCGGCTGAATGGTAGGATCACAGAATTATCTCGGTTCATCTCCAAATCCGTGGACAAAGCCCTCCCCTTCTTCAAAATCTTGAGGAAGGCCGTTAAGTTTGAGTGGGATGACCAGTGTGAGAAGACCTTTGCGGAGTTGAAGACCTATCTTGCAGATCTCCTGACCCTACACAAGCCCGTGGAAGGGGAGACCTTATTCGTCTACTTATCAGCAGCTGAGCAAGCGGTAGGATCGACATTCATCCAAGAACAAGATCGGATATAACACCCCATCTATTTCTTCGGACACCTGCTAAAGGACACCGAAATGCGGTACACCATGATGGAAAAACTGGCCTACGCCTTGGTCCTGATGGCCCGAAGGTTTCGACCGTACTTCTTAGCGCATCCCATCATGGTCCTCACCAATAGCCCGCTCTCCCAAGTCCTCACTAACCCCGAGGTGTCGAGTAGGCTGATTAAATGGACGATGGAGTTAATCGAATACGGCATTGAGTATTAGCCTCGAGCCGCCATCAAAGCACAGGCCCTCTCCGACTTGGAGACAGTCCCGGAGGTAGAGATCGAAGGTATGTGGAAGGTCTATGTAGATGGATCCGCCAACAGCCAGCACAGCGGAGTTGGACTGCTATTGATTTCCCCTAGGGGAGACACGTTACATTTGTCTATCCGACTTCACTTCAAAGCTACCAACAATGAGGCCGAGTATGAGGCGATCCTAGCAGGATTACAAGCCGCCCGACACATGGGAGCCCGTCGAATCATGGTCTATTCTGACTCTCAATTGGTGGCTCAGCAAATAGCGGGTGGCTTCAAAGTCAGATGCGAGCGACTGCAGAGGTATGTAGCCCTCTATGAGCAACTAAAAACTGCCTTCTCGGAGATCATCCTGCAGAAGATCTCCCGGTTGGATAATGTGCAGGCCGACGAGTTAGCCAAGATGGCCAATTCCATATCTACTTGGCAGCTGGGGGAGCCTAGTGTGACAAAAACAATGGTGGCCCAAATTGGAGGAGAGCCCAGAACGGATAGGCCCACGGACTGGAGGGATCCCTACATAGCATTCCTCCGGGGCGGATCCCTACCGAGTGGGGGCCAAAGAGTCGGTTGTTTCACCGACGGGTAGACAGGTTTACACTGGTCGGGGATCAGCTATACAGGAAGGCCTATGCCCGACCCCTCCTAAAATGCGTCGGGCCGAAGGAGACTGGCTACGTAATACGAGAGGTGCATGAGGGCATCTCTGGAGCCACATCGGAGGAAGGTCCCTGTCTCGAAAGATCCTTTTGGCTGGATACTTTTGGCCCACCTTGCAGACCGACTCGCTTAATTTTGTGGCCAGAAGCAAGGCTTGTCAGAGGCATTAACACGTGTCTCACCACCCAACGGAGCCCTTGCGAGTTTATACAGTATCATGCCCGTTCGACCAGTGGGGAATGGACATTGTGGGGCCCTTCCCCATCGGGCCCCAGCAGAAGAAATTCCTGCTGGTCCTCGTCGATTACTTCTCTAAGTGGGTGGAAGCTGAACCTCTAGTCAACATCACAGAGGGGGCGGCAATGAAAGTTCTATAGAAAGATATTGTCTGCAGATATGACATTCCTCATAAGCTGGTGTCGGACAACGGGAGACAATTCTGCGGACGCAGATTGAAGGAGTGGTGTGAAGGATTGGGCATCCAGCAGGTCTTCACCTCCGTCACATACTCGCAAAGTAATGGACAAGCGGAGGTAGTCAATTGAGAAATTTTACGAGGGCTCAAGGTGAAGCTAGACCATGTCGGAGGCAGCTGGGTCGAGGAACTTCCTAGCATCTTGTGGTCCTACCGGACTACCCCAAAAGAAGGAACGGGCCAGAGCCCTTTCCAGCTGGTCTACGGCGCTGAGGCCGTCATTCCGGTGGAAGTAGGGGAAGAGTCCACACGACGACAACATTATCGCAAGGAAGAAAACGATTAGGAGCGTTTGATTGATCTGGACCTCATCTCGGAGGTACGGGATAAAGCCGCAGCAAGGTTGGAGGCCTATCAAAGAAGGATGCAGCTAGCCTACAACCGCCGAGTGATCGCCCGTAGCTTCAAGGTAGGTGATCGAGTATGGAAGAGAATCAAACCGGTAGGTTATCCCGAGAAGTTGGAGGCGCAGTGGGACGATCCCTACGTCTTCATCAAAAAACTTACAGGAGGCAGCTACTATTTGGAAGACAATGAAGGCAAAAGACTGGAAAGGCCCTGGCATGCTAATCATCTCCGCCCCTACTATACTCCGTGAGTTGCTGCGTAGGGCATTTTCTTTGATGTATTTTTTCACTTCTTCACTGCCTTGCAGTATAATCAATAAAGGGTGACAACGACATGTCATTCCGAAAATGCTAAGTCTCCAATTCTGATTAAACCCTATAGCCTTTCGGTGTGTAGGCTTGGACTCGGAGCTGTACACGCCCGACTAAGAGCTGATTAAATCCTACAGCCTCTCGGTGTGTAGGCTTGGCCTCGGAGCTGTACACGCCCGGCCAAGAGCTGATTAAATTCTACAGCCTCTCGGTGTGTTGGCTTGGCCTCGGAGCTGTACACTCCCGGCCAAGAGATGATTAAATCCTATAGCCTCTCGATGTGTAGGCTTGGCCTCGAAGCTGTACACACCCGGCCAAGAGCTGACTAAATCCTACAGTCTCTCGGTGTGTAGGCTTGGCCTCGGAGTTGTACAAGCCCGGCCAAGAGTTAATTAAATCTTACAGCCTCTCGGTGTGTAGGCTTGGCCTCGGAGCTGTACACGCCCGGCCAAGAGCTGATTAAATCTTACAACCTCTCGGTGTATAGGCTTCACCTCAGAGCTGTACACACCCGGCCAAGAGCTGATTAAATCCTACAGCCTCTCGGTGTATATGCTTGGCCTCGGAGCTGTACATGCCAGACCAAGAGCTGATTAAATCCTACAGCCCTCTCGGTGTGTAGGCTTGGCCTCGGAGTTGTACACGCCTGGCCAAGAGCTGATTAAATCCTATAGCCTCTCGGTATGTAGGCTTGGCCTCGGAGCTGTACACGCCCGGCCAAGAGCTGACTAAATCCTACAGCCTCTGGGTGTGTAGGCTTGGCCTCGAAGCTGTACACGCCCGGCCAAGAGCTGATTAAATCCTACAGCCTCTCAATATGTAGGCTTGGCCTCGGAGCTGTACATGCCCGGCCAAGAGCTGATTAAATCCTATAGCCTCTCGGTGTGTAGGCTTGGCTCGGAGCAGTACATGCCCGGCCAAGTGCTGATTAAATCCTACAGCCTCTCGGTGTGTAGGCTTCGCCTCGGAGCTGTACACGCCCGTCCAAGAGCTGATTAAATCATACAACCTCTCGGTGTGTAGGCTTGGCCTCGGAGCTGAACACGCCCGACCAAGAGCTGATTAAATCTTACAGCCTCTCGATGTGTAGGCTTGGCCTCGGAGCTGTACACGCCAGGCCAAGAGCTGATTAAATCCTACAGGCTCTCGGTGTGTAGGCTTGGCCTCGGAGCTGTACACGCCCGGCCAAGAGCTGATTAAATCCTACAGCCTCTCGGTGTGTAGGCTTGGCCTCGAAGCTATACACGCCCGGCCAAGAGCTGATTAAATCCTACAGCCTCTCGGTGTGTAGGTTTGGCCTCGGAGCTGTACACGCCCGGCCAAGAGCTGACTAAATCCTACAGCCTCTCGGTGTGTAGGCTTGGCCTCAGAGCTGTACACGCCCGGCCAAGAGCTGATTAAATCATACAGCCTCTTGGTGTGTAGGCTTGGCCTCGAAGCTGTACATGCCGGCCAAGAGCTGATTAAATCCTACAGCCTCTCGGTGTGTAGGCTTGGCCTCGGAGTTGTACACGCCCGGCCAAGAGCTGATTAAATCCTACAGTCTTTGAGTGTGTAGGCTTGGCCTCGGAGCTGTACACACCCGGCTAAGAGATGATTAAATCCTACAGCCTCTCGGTGTGTAGGCTTGGCCTCAGAGCTGTACACGCTCGGCCAAGAGCTGATTAAATCCTACAGTCTCTCGGTGTGTAGGCTTGACCTTGGAGTTGTACACGCCCGGCCAAGAGCTGATTAAATCCTACAGGCTCTCGGTGTGTAGGTTTGGTCTCGGAGCTGTACACGCCCGGCCAAGAGCTGGTTAAATCCTACAGTCTCTCGGTGTGTATGCTTGGCCTCAGAGCTGTACTCGCCCGGCTAAGAGCTGATTAAATCCTACAGCCTCTCCGCGTATAGTCGCGGCCTAGTAGCTGTACAGACCTTGCCAAGAACGGATGGAGGCCTCATGCCTGCTCTAGACACCCAGGGCCGAAACTGAACATTTTATGAAAAACAAGAAATCACTCCAAAAATAAGGAGTCCGACGGTAAATCAAACAAATATTTGTTCCAGGAGAGAGAGCTTAATAAGAAATGGCTACAGCGACTAAGGGAGGATTGGCGGAGGCTATTCACATAATAGGGAGTGTCCTACAAAGCCCGCTCCTTGGGGGAAAGGTCGTCCCAGACACACTGAATAGTTATTGCACGCAAGTCGGAGCCGGGTTTCAATAACTGGTCTTTCTCCAGTTGCTGGATGGCACCGTAGAAGCCCTGTTTATGGCTCTTAAATGTTTGTGCAGCTACTAGCTCGGTGTACTCCTCCAACTTCAAAAATTTAGCCTTGTATACCGCCTCAATCTGGGATACTTGAAGTATAGGATCCCCTCTGTCGCTGTTGTGCCCTGGCTTCGGCTTCCGCCTTGGCAAGTTTCAGTGCCTCCACATCTAGGA